>APFE031053093.1:67852-96509 GCA_000404065.3 Pinus taeda
TTCCACCAAAACCCTAAAAATCCCAAATCAAACCTTTTTATCAGTTTACTAGCCTAAAATCAGTGTTCTTTTATTGGTTATCTCTGCCCATTGAAGATCTTTGCCGAGATAGACCGGAGAGAGCCCTCTCCTGCCCCGTAGGGCTAGCTACGAGGCTAACTGGTTTGATGTTGCCTTGGAGTTTACCTTTTTCAGCCTGAGGTGAAATTTCAAGCGCTAACAGATCCGATTTGGATCACAAGCACTATCATCCTCATCCATCATATGTCGTAAATCCATCAATGTTTTGTCCCAAATCTCGATGGGTGCCAAAATCCCATACTTGTGTTACAAGCCCACAAGTTTCCCTTGTTCCATTTTTTCCTCCAAACCCTGAACCCTGGGGCTTGGAGTACCTCCCAAGCTACACAAATCAACATTCGAGAATAGCAGTGGCCATAGGAAACTAGCCCTCAAGGACAAACTTCAAAAAATTAAGATGGAGAAGAATGACATTGTTCCACATTATCTCAACATATTTACACAAGTTCAGGATGAGCTTGGAGGTGTTGGTGTGACCATTGCAAATGAATATCTGGTGAGCCTAGCTCTTCTAGGCCTTCCAAAACAATGGCACAACTACTGCGACTCAGTGAATGGAAGGGAAAATTTACCAAATTGGGAAAGGATGTGGTTCGATTTGGTTCAAGAAGAGTTCAAGAGAAGTAACCGGGATGGAACCTCATCCAAATTATAGGATGAAGAAAAAATTTCATTGGTTGGTAAGGGAAAGAAAGGCAAAGGGAAGAAGTTTGAAACCAAACCAAAATCCATCCAAGGGGGTAAGAAGAAAGATTTGTCTAAAACAAAATGCTTCAATTGTCATCAATTTGGGCACTAGGCTACAAACTTTCTAAACAAAATGTATAGCAAGAAGAATTCAAGAGGAGTAGCAGGTGAAGCATTGGCTTCACAATTTGAGCTAGACTTCACCCTAATCACATGCATTGCCAGCACTGCGGTGGGGAGTGTGTGACACTTGGATTCAGGTGCCTCGTTCCACATGACAGGGTGTAGAGAGTATTTTAATGATCTGGACGAAAAATATCTTGAGATGCATATTGAGCTTAAGGAAGACGGAAGGTACAATGCTACCAGGATTGGTACAATAACCTTTAAGAGGGAGTCAAGAACTCCTCTTTGTCTCAAAGATGTCATGTTTGTTCTATTGTCCTCTGAGATGACTCTAGGTCAGTTAATCATGCCAGAGCATCTTAAATGTTTTGTTTGTTTTTTTTTTTAAGTTTTTGGATGACTAATGTTATGAACAATTTGAAAACATGTGCTTAAACCTTAATAATTGCTAAGTTGGATGAAAGGGTTGTCTATTTGTCTAAAATAGTTAATTGATTTAAAATGGGTGAATAACAGAGTCTTGATGAAATATAAATTGCTAAATATTCAGACAGAATATTTGATTGGTTATAAGAAAATAGTACAGGCAAACAACGTTTCCTGTAGAACAAAATATATTTAATCTAATGCAGATGGGTGTGATAATTAATTGATAGAGGATTTTATAATGGCAGATAGTTTTATAAACTAGTCCCTAATTATTGTTTATGACTTCACAGGGGATCTAAGACTGACTGATACTTAGTATGATCTTACCTAGATTTATGCACAAAAGCTTAAATACATGAAGAATGACATAATGAAATAAGAACATAAGAAAAACTTACTAGGATACAAACTATAGAAGGCAAATTCATAATCCTTTCATTAACTTGAAGCAAATCTCCAACTCGATTACAATTCTTCTCTGAAAGCTCATCCAAGGTTTCAACCCTTAATAACTAGAAGGAGGAGTTATTTATACAAAAAGTTCTTCTAGATATTTTTAAAACTAAAATACAAAAATAGTACAAAACTATATGAATTTTAAAATTGCTAAGCGTTGGCATTATCTTTCAGGAATTTGTTGATGATTTGGTCCCCAAAAAATGTTACCCAATTGTTTGTCAGTTGATAATGAAAGTTACTCGATAGTTTCACATAAGTGATCACATCTGTCTTAACTTGGTAGAGAAAGATTTAACAATTTCCTATAAACTTCATCAACCTCTATGTACTTTTCAAAAGTGGGCTTATTTACAAAAATGTGTTTAATCTCATGTTTAATTGTCAAATCAAAATCTAAAGCCTCTAAGATTTGTTCCCTGGTAAGATTACCCTTTACACCTGCAGAACTAGCTTTATCAGTTGCTATTGTATAAATCTTCCGACAATATTCTTCCAAACTGATCAACCTGTCATTTGGTGCCAATAATCCTAGATGTTCTCTCTGATTAAGTAAGTTGAATTTAAAATGAAACGTTTGAACAACAACCTTCAAGGCTTGGCACTTTGTCTCCAACTAAGTCATGAGATTCTTTTTCTGCAAACCTTCTTAATCTCCAACAACAACCTTCAAGGCTTGGCACTTGGTCTCCAACTAAGTCATGAGATTCTTTTTCTGCAAACCTTCTTAATCTCCATAATGGTTTATGTTATGTCCAGAATCTGAATCTGCTCCAACTCGGCCCTAGTTTTTGAATTAAGAACTATGATCATGTTTGTAGCTTCACTTGGTTTGTCTTTAAGAAGTTATTTAACTTCTTCAATAGCTATCTGACATTTGTTTATAAGTTTCTCTTGCTAAAAAATGATCTATATGGAGGGCCATACTTCAGTTATGGCCTGACTAATATCTGCCCAAATGTTTTCCTTATCTTGGGCCAAGGTTTGAGCCATTAATGACTCACTTTACAACTCTTCTATCCTCATGGTCAACCTGTGGGTCTTCTGCATTTCTTCAACATACAAAGTGTCATTTTTTATCTTCTGAACCTCCATATTCTTAAATTTCTTGTGAAACCTTTCATTTTCTTGTTTCTGGTGAGTCAGCTCCTGTAGGACTCTATTCAAATCTCCTATTGTTGGTGTAGATTCTGTTGTCACTAATTTTGATTCCCCTACTGTTCTGGACACTGTAATAGGAATAGTTGTAATAGGAGCTATAGCTAACTGAGTAGATTACTCTTTTTCCTTAAGCAATTTCACAATTTGCTCTTCCATGGTCTTTATCTTTACATTCTTCTCAATTATCAGCTTGAGCATTTCTTCCCTGTGTTGTTCACTTTATGTTATCTCCTTGGTCTGAGGGTCCTTTGTAGAAGGTAATTTGAGCCGCTTCCTCAATGCTATAATGTTTGCATTTTTCTTTTTGATAATATCTTCTACAACTTTAACATCAGTAGGGTCATATTCAATTTTAATAACTAAGTCTTCTAATGACTTGACCATGTTATCCTTCGCTAAAGATGATATCTTTTCAATCTTCAATTGTGACTGCACATTTGACATAGAAGTTCTAAGTTTTGAGAATGCCATAGAAGTATTGGTCATGGTAGAGAAAAGAATCTCACTAGATTGCCTATGCACGTCCATTTGATCAATTGGGTGTATTTGATTGGCATCAAAAGAAAATACACTCTTCTTGTAATAAGAAGAAGCCTTGGTAAAAGGCACTTGAGCCTATAGAAATTCCATTTGCATTCTACCCTTTTCGCCGTCAAAAGTTGTCAACAACCTGTGTTGTGAAGTAGAAGTCTGCTTCCAAAACTATGCATAAACATTTTCCTTTAAAGATTCATTATTCTGCTTAATTTCAAGGAAATTAGTGAAGATGTTTGGATCCTCTAACTCACTTGCTCCTACAGATTGGGTGATTTCTAACAAATTTTGTGAAGCTGGAGAAGAAGATGGACTAGTGATTACAACTTCTTCTGTCCCTATAGAAAGCCATGAATCATCTAAATTGATGATTATAGGCTCCTTTTGACCTTGAGTAGTGGTAGTGCCTTTGGAGTCAATCCTTGATTTGTTTTGATAATGATTTAATTCCTTTTCTCCAATTGTTGATGCTGAAGATCCTTCTTTGGGTCTCTTGTCCTGCTTGGTTTGAGAAGTAGGAGTCCGAAGAGTAGAAGGAGGTAAAATTTGTTCTTCTGCTTCTTGAAGCATATTCTCCTCCCACTATTCTCGATTTCTATACTTCTAAACCTTTGGTCTTGGTGTATGATTGTAAGGTGTGGTTTTGAGTTCCACCCTTCAGTTTGAAATAATAATGAATGGGTCATAAGACCAAGTGAAGCTTGACTGGAAAGCCATCTGTTTGAGGATTGCATCTGCTTCTAAACCTGTTGATCTAGTATTACAAATGAATGACCCTACCTATGACTTTATCTTAAATTGATACTTCTTCTTCTCTGAAATAAAATGAATTTAATTCATATTAATCATTTTACCTAATATATTCCAGAGAGAAAATTATCATTATAACATATTTGGGCAATTTATATGGAGCCAATTCGCAGCCATATACTCTAATCTCTATATAATTACGGTAAAATACCAGTCTCATGTTCTAACTTGATCACTGAGGTGCAAGAACCTTTTGATTTCTGGACTATTCACTTTGGTCGCTGAGAAGCTGTGCAACTGGATGAATGAAACAATCAATGAAGTCTGAAATTTTGAACTCAGTTGAGTTCTTCCTAATCAATGAGGTCCACTCTATGACTACTTGATTCACTTGTTGATCATCATGCTTGTGTAGAACAATAGGTAACTTGTCTCCCCACTAAAAATAATCATGTGTACTAGCACAAAGGAGTATTTAAACACTCCTTCAGTAGTAATATTCATCAATTACTCATGAATAGTTTTAGCCAAGAAATGATTGTATTTATACATGAAGGCATGTGTGTTTTCTTTAGAGAAAATGGATAGATAACCTAAGATAGATTCATCTACCCATTGATTTGATCGGTGGCCTAATAAGAAAGACACTAGGGAAATGATATGTTTAGCTCTCTCAGGGAACATGGATGCTAGATAGGGAGGATTATTTTTAGGAATTTCAACATCTTCTGGGAGAAAGATCTCGAAGATCTGAGCTCTTTGAGGGAAGGTGAGCTTGTGATATAGGTCCATTAAAACAACATTGGAGAAAAAGCGAAGGGAATTATTTCAGGGATCATAAGCATCTTGTTGATAATTTTTGGGGTGATAGATATCAGAATGTCTCCATTCTGAGCTACCACGATTCTCTACAAAGGGTTATACTTAACTTGGCACCACATGACTAGATCAGGAAAAGAATGGGTTTGAGGAAACATGCACAGGGGAAAAAGGGATTCCCATAGATGTATTTCGTCTTCAGAGTCAATATAGGTATGTTTAAGCCAATTATGTAATTCGAACATGTCGAATTCACACTTGGTGTCTGTGATTTTGAAGAACTGGTCAGCCAAAGGAATGTGATCCAGGTCTAAGGCATTAGAGATTTTTGGGTTTTCCTGTAATGAAGAAGAATTGACAGATGGATGATCTTTTCTCTTGAGAGCCATGATTACAAAATTGTAATTGAAGATAATAGAAAATAGGAGCACAAATACCTTAAGGTGATGTGTTTTGGTTGTAAGCTCGATAGTGGTGTAGAATTTAAAATAGGAATAGTGAACTCAATCAAATAGTGAAAAGAGAAATTAGGAAAAATGGCATAACAGGACGAGGGGATTATTTATAATCGGGATAAGTTTACCGTTATGCAAAAGTCGTTATTGATCGAGGAAATGGGCATTAAATAGAAGAATAGTAACAGGAGGAAACATATATCAGATAACAGATCGACAAAAACGGATAGGGACACGCGACATGCAATGGTTGGAAGCGGAAGGCGTAGGAAGGATATTACCATTGACGTGGTATGGGGAGGCATGGGAAAACAGATAAGCGGATTTCAAAGGGTGGTGGTGGTAAGTGGTAATGAGTGAAGGGGGTGTCAAATGTGGAGGATGTGACACATAGCGGGGGTGTCGCGCAGATAAAATAGCTTTTCGCAATCCCCCCCCTCCCAACTTGCCTTTATCACATATCATAGCGAGGGGGTGTGAAATGGCTTCCCTGTTGTTGATCTGGGTGGGGAAGCATATCACCATCCATTTGTGTTTGACCTTTAGCGCTTCACGACAAAATCACTTTTGTCGTTTATGACTTTGACTAAAAAGAATTTGAATGTTTATTTACACAAAAATTAATCACCACTTTTAAAGGTAATTAAGTCCTAATTGAAACTTAATCTAACTTTGGCGCATTTAGACTAGCAACCATTATTTGCCTAATACACTTGTAATCCTAATCTAATACAACTTTGGGCATATTAGGCCATTAATTTATTATTTTTTATCTTATCTTCTAGTGTTCGACCAAGATTAAACAATTTGGTGAACTTATTCACTAATCTAAAACAAAAATTTAAATGATTTGATCATGATTAAACAGTATGAATCAAATCTACCAAAGGTTGTGGCATTTAAACAAGATGCACACCAAGCCTTAATTTATTAGAATGGAATTTTATTTCTGTGAAGTGACACTTAAACATGCTCACTTATACAAATTTTGATTTTTCTTTTGATGGGGTTTTATTTCATCTCTTTTTTATTTTCTATTTTTTCATATTTCCATTTTTATTCTTTATTTTTTTATACCCTCTTTTTTAAATAAAAACTAACTTATAAAAAATAAAGCATGTTACAACATTGGCTCCAACTGGGGACTGCTTCTTCTTGCAGGTTGCAGAGAACTTGCAGATCCATGTGCCTTCTCCTTGGGCTAATTGGGTCTTTGTTGAAACAAATACACACTGCATGTAAAATAAACTCTCTGGTATTATACAATGATGAATGACTGGAAACCTCTCAATACTGAATGTAGTGCTTCAAGTATTTCCCATTGACAGGCAATGAGGAATATTGTCCCTCCAAATTCTGCAGGATGAAAGTATTATTGCCCTTAACCTTAGCAATGCTAAAAGGTCCCAACCAGAGGTTGTCAGACTTGCTATGTTTTCCTTTGTCTTCTCTTCTAGCATCCCATCTCATTACCAAATCACCTTCCCTAAAATCTCTTTCCCTAGATTTCATATCAAACAAGCTTTTCATTTTATTATGATATTTCTTAAGCTTGTAATGAACTTCATCTTTATCCTCATTTAGTTCTATGATCTGATTTATTCTTCAAGAGAAATCATCAAGCTCTTCATTTGACTCTTGTAAAAACTTCATGACAGGAAAAGCTAAATGTGTGGGAAATATAGCTTCTTTACCATAAACGAGCTGAAAAGGGGATTTACATGTCGATCTTTTTGGTGAAATCTTGTTGGCCAAAGTGCATAAATGATATGATTGTCCCAACTCCTTTTATGATCCTCCAATGTTTTCTTTATAACTTTAACCAACCTTTTATTCGAGGAATCTGCCATTCCATTTCCTTGTGGATAGTACGAAGTAGAATGATGCAACAAAATGCGATATTTCTGACAGAACTCAATCATCTTGGTATTGTTGAATGTTGTTGCATTATCTATCACTATTTGCATCCAAATCTAGACAGTATGTTTTCTTCACTAAATTTGATAACAACAGTATCAGTTGCATTTCTGACTGGAATAACCTCTCACCATTTGGTAAAGTAATTTGTAGCAGTCAATATCCATCTGTGTTGACTGCTTGATGGAGGATGAATTTCACCAATGAAATCAAATCCCCATTGAAGGAAAGGTGCTTGGACTAGTATTGGAACCAATGGAAGCGTTGCTAACCTATGTTGTCCAGCAAGCATTTGACACTGTGTACAACTTCTAACCTTTTCTCCCACTTGTACAAACAGAGTAGGCCAATAAAACCTTGCCCTTAAAATCTTGTATGTTGTAGCCCTCCAAGCATAGTGCGCTCCACAAATACTTGCATGAAATTGATCAATGATCCCTTTTGTCTTAGTTTCTGTTAAGAAAAGTAAAAGGATGTTAAGAGGATTCTTCCAAAACATATTTGCATTTACAGTACAATATTTTACAACCTTCAACTTCAATGTTTTACATTGATTCTTGGTAAATTCATATGGATATACAAATTATCTAAGAAAATTCACAATATCATGGTACCAATCTAAGAATAATAAAATTTCATCAATGTGAATCAGAATTGGTTGATCTGATGCAGAAGATTCTAGTGGATTCTCCTGTGTTGGGATTTCAAAAGGTTCTTTTGGATTCTTCTCAATTGGGCTCTCAGAAGGTTCTTGTGGATTCTCCTGTGTGGGGGTTGCATAAGGTTCTTGAGGATTCTTCTCGGTTGGTATTTCAAAAACAGAGTTTATTCCTAAGATCTTACAATTGGACTTAGAAAGGAGCTTAGCCAGGCCTTGACCTTTTACCAACTTAGTAGTCTTGATGATGAGATCATACTCTAAAATCTTAGTTATCCATCTCCCTCTCCTTCCATCAGTATCAGGCTGAGTTAAGACAGTTTTGACAACACTATTGGGTACATAGGCAATAATAGAAGAGTGGAGGAGATAGACTCTAAAGGCTTTCAAAGCTTGAACTAAAGAATAGACATGTTTTTCAATGATGTCTACTTTAGCTTAGCATCTCTCATGACTTTGTTAAAAACTCTATGGGTTGGTCATCTCCATATTTATTCTTTTGCAAAAGAACGGAAGCTAAGTTAGTTTCAGAGGCAAAAGAAAAGATACTAAATGGTTCAAAGTAATCTGGACTAACTAAAATGGGGGCTTCTGCAATGGCCTTTTTAATATGATCAAATGCATACCTTGCAGGAATAGTCCATTTAACTTCATGGTTCTTTTTCATCATATCAGTTATGTTGTTAACTATTTCAACATAACTAGGGATAAACCTTCTTAAAAATTAAATTTCCCAAGGAAAGCTTGAATCTCCTTCTTATTCCTTGGTAATATAAGTACCTAAATTGCTGAGACTCTTTTAAGGATCAATGAATACTCCTTATTTAGAAATGTTGTGGCTGAGCAGTTTTCCTTCTTGGAGTGCAAACAAAGACTTCTTGGGATTAAGGGAAATCCCATATTTTCTACACCTGTCAAAAACCTTTCTTAAATGCTTTAAATGTTTTTGGTCAGAATTGGAAAAAACAATCAAATCATCTAAAGGAATAACAACAAATTTGTTGATCTTACCCACAAATGCTAAATCCATAGCTCATTGAAATGTAGCTCCAGCGTTAGTTAACCCAAAAGGCATTCGGGCATACATGAATGTGCCCCAAGGAGTTGTGAATGCAATCTTTTCTCTATCCTCTATACTAACCATAATCTGATTATATCCAGAAAAACCATCTAACATGGAAATTCTATTAGCTCTTGAAACTTTCTGAAGTAATCGATCCATCTTAGCCAATGGATAATTATCTTTCAGAGAAGATTTATTCAAATTCCTAAAATCCACACATAATCTAATTTCACCATTTTTTTTCTCACTGGAACTAGAATGGCTACCCAATCAGAATACCTTAATGGAACTATTATTTTACCATCAAGTAGCTTCTTGAGTTCTTTTTCGATAACAGGAAGAAGGACATGATTAATTTTCCTCAATTTTTGCTTGAAAGGTTTTGCCTCTGGTTTTAATGGAATTTTATGTTCAATAAGAGATGTATCATATGTTTTTAATTCATTATAAGACCAGGCAAAAACATATTTGTAGGCTTTAAGGAGGGCTAAATATTTGTCTTTGGCTTCCATTGACATGGATGCAGAAATTTTAACATTTATGATTTCTTAAGAACTTCCAATGTTATTTATGTCAATTTGATAGTGAATTTTTGGGAACATCATTATGATCAAAGAGCTTCTCAAGAGGGATTAACCCTTTTGTAATAAAATTGTTAGATAATTGAATAATGTTATGATCAACAATTTTAGATTCAAATTGTGGTGTTTGATTTTCGTTGTAAACTTCAATGTTATCAAGTTATCTTCCTCAACTTGCAGGTTTGAGAATTCATCAATGACTTGTGAAAAAGATTTTAACTGCTCGTAATCATCAAATATTTACTAGTGGTTAAGATTGGTAGGAATAGATGGTCTATACTTCACTTAAATTTGATACTGGACAAGCATTTGCTCAAGAACTTTGAAAGAACTAGCAGAAATAGCCAAGGAATCTACATGCATATTTTGATCTCTAGGAATAGCTGTGATACTGAAAGATGAAAAGAAATTTTCAATTGAATCATGAATCTCATTCCTATAAGATCTTAGTCTGGGGTGCTTAGTTTGACACTGATTCCTAACTTGTTTGACAATGAGTTCATAATCATTGTATACACTTAAATTTTGCACCTTAAGACTTCTTATTAACTCTAATCCTAGCGGAAAAGCTTCATACTCTGCTACATTATTAGTTACATTGAATTCAAGCTTATATGATTGGGTAATATTTTCTTTATCTAGTGAAATTAATACAATTACAGCTTCTGCTCCTTCCTTTAAGCAAGAACCATCAAAGTATAATTTCCAAATATCAGTCTTAATAGTTTTAGGTTTATCAACAATGTTTTCAATAGTAAGTTGACTATTTTGTGAATTATTAGTTGATAATTCAAAACACCCAAAGTCTTAGTCAACCACATAAATAGGATGATTCCTAGATTGATCAGATTTACAAACAGTATTTATAAATCTAACTTCTCTGTATAATATGAGATGTTCACCCCCATATATCGGAATAGTGGCATAAGACATGTCCATTTGTAGCCTTCCTCCTAATTTGGCATACCAATACCTTGATAACAACATGCCAAATTTGGGAGGGATGTCAATGATTACAATGTCTAAAACCACACTTTTGACAGGAACCTAAGCTAAAGTAACTACTAGATCTTTAATAAGGCCAAGACAAGGTACTTTCTTGGAGTCAAAAGTGTAAAGATCATGATAAGTTCTAGTGACTTCTAATTGCAGCTGGTCCATGATTACCTTTGGCATCAGATTATGGGAAGCCCTAGAATCTAACATACAAATATATAACAAGAAATCATGAATTTTCAGAATGACATAGAAAGGTGGTACATTCTCATCAATCATGTGTGAGCTAGGACCAAAGACTATTGAGGGTTTTTCGTCTTGCAGGCTTATCACATCCCCTTCAGCATCAACACAGGATGACTGAAGCCATTTATAAACTTGGTTTTTATACCCTGGGTTATTTGACAATTCAGATAGGGGAATTGGTATTTTAACTCTTTCCAGTTCTCTTTCGACATTAAAAGTTGTCAAAACAGTTTTATCAATTAGGCTTGTTTCAGCTGTTTGATTCAATGGTTGAATGATTGTTGTCTGGGTTTCAGCATATTTGATTTGAGGTTCATTTATAGTGGGACTTTTTGGAGGTCTACTAGGCCCTGACCTAGGTCTTAGATCATATCTCCTATTCAATTCTGCAATTAAAAATTTAGAAAAGGCCTGATATTTAGAAATTTGAGAGTCTTCTTGATCTTGAGAAGATGGATTCAAAGAGTGAGAAACAATAGCATTATGTACATATGAATGATCCAGATTATTTATATCTTCATAAATTAGAGGTCCAATGTCATTTAGTTGTTGGTAATCAATCATCAATGGGGGTTGGATCTGTTGATCATTATTCGATCTCTGCAAAATTTGAGTTCGGGGGGCTTCTAAATTGAGTTTGAGGTCTTGCAACAATTTGTTGTATTGTTCTAGGTTGAGTTTCTATCTTAGAAATCCTATTAGAAAGGTTTCTAAGTAATGATGTTATCTCATCTATCTTTTGATCATCGTTTTTAGTTTTTGAGGAAGACCCTTCTTCCTTAGGTTTCATTTTTCTTTCCGCTTTTTCAGCCTTGCCTTTGAGTTTGGATGATGCTGACCTATTAGCTGAACTTCTATAGCGTTAGTTTGCATGTCCTGTAAGGTAGGGGATGTCCTTTCCCTAAGCATGACTGCAAAGTCATCATCAACGGCTTTGGAAAACCTAACTTTTGTTGCTGTAACTGGAGGTTACAGTCAGGAGGTATCTTATGGTAGAGTTTGTTGAATCGTTTAATGAAATCTGCCACTGATTCACTATGGTTTCTTTTAAGCTTTTCAAATTCTGTAAGATAGTAAACTAGATCCTTTTTAACACCCCACTGATTCTTGAATATGGTAGTTAATTCATTCCAAGAATGAATTTAATAAGATTCCAGTTGTCTAAACCAAATCCTAATGTTTCCCTCTAAATATTGAACAAATAATCGCATATATACATCCTCATGTTCTATGTTCATATTATAAAAAAAAGACGACAACTATATGATCTTCTATAGACAATACAGTTTCCCCATTAAAGCTTGGTAGGTGCTTCAAATACCCACCAGGAAAATTATTGAGCTGCTTGGGAAGATGCAGGGTGACATACCTAGCTTGAATAATAGGTTGAAAGACCATATTTGAAGATAAAGATGAAGATGATTCAATAGAAGAGGTAGGAGATGATGTAGTGGAGGATGAGGAGGAATATGGTGAAGTTGTGGGTGAAGATGAAGGTGTAATAGTTAGAGGAGGACGGGAAAGTGGAGGATCCCTAAAACTCTTAAAAAGGTGTTTTAATAACTAGCTTATGGACCTTTGTTTCAACTTGTTCTATATTTTCAAGCAAAGGGTTTGAATATACAAAAAAAAAAAAAAAATCTTCAAGTTGGGCAGAAGTAGATGGAAATGTATAATGAGTGGGGGAGATAAAATCAGTAGGTTTGAGCTCCAGTAAATGTACATCTAGTTCTTCCTCTGACTTGGGTGAATCTGAAAAATATTTCAAGGATTTTATATGATTCCAAAGATTGGACTAAGAGAGTTGACAGCAAACCAACTCCTTTAGATAATAGTTATAAAACCATAGGTATTAGATCATCCAAATCTAATTGGGATGGAACAGTGCTAAAGGGATCAGAGGTTGAGATATCTTCAGGCTGTAGTGGTACAGAGGAAGAAGCAGAAGCTTCAAGTCTCCTTCTAGACGAGGCTTCTCTCACCAGTCTCTTTGGAACAGATAAAGGAGAAACAATTTGAGAATCAAAGTGAGATATGGTATGTTTTGAAGGAGTTAACTTGGTCTTGTGGAGTCACCACGTGAAATATTTTAACCTACAATTTATTTATTCACCTTAAAGAAAAAAAATCTTAATCGTTGTCACAGGGAAAATACTTCAATTTTTGCTCCTCAGCAATGATGCCCATTTGATGATGTCCTCTGAGATGACTCTAGGTTAGTTAATCATGCTAGAGCATCTAAAATGTTTTTTTTAGATGAACAATGTTATGAACAATTTGAAAACAGGTGCTTAAGCCTTAACAGTTGCTAGGTTGGATGAAAGGGGTTGTCTATTTGTCTAAAATAGTTAATTGATTTAAAATGGGTGAATAACAAAGTCTTTATGAAATATAACTTGCTAAATATTCAGATACAATATTTGATTGGTTATACGAAAATAATACAGGCAAACAATGTTTCCTGTAGAACAAAATATATTTAATCTAATGTAGATGGGCGTGACAATTAATTGATATAGAGGAGTTTATAATAACAGATAGTTTTATAAACTAGTCCCTAATTATTGTTTATAACTTCACAGGGGATTTAAGACTGACTGATACTCAGTGTGATCTTACCCAAATTTCTACATAAAGTCTTAAATGCATGAAGAAAGACATAATGAAATAAGCACATAAGAAAAACTTACTAGGAGACAAACTATAGAAGGAAATTTCAGAATCCTTTCATTAACTTGAAGCAAATCTCTAGCTCGATTACAATTCTACTCTGAAAGCTCATCCAAGGGTTCAACCCTTAATAACTATAAGGAAGATTTATTTATACAAAAAGTTATTCTAGATATTTTTAAAATAAAAATACAAAAATAGTACAAAACTATAGGAATTTTAAAATTTCTAAGTGTTAGCACTATCTTTCAGGAATTTGTTGATGATCTAGTCCCCAAAATGTGTTGCACAATTGTCTGTCAGTTGATAATGAAAGTTATTCGAGAGTTTCACATAAGTGATCCCATCTGTCTTGACTTGGTACAGAAAGATTTACCAATTTCCTATAAAATTCATCAACCTCGGTGTACTTTTCAAAAGTGGGCTTATTTATAAAAATGTGTTTAATCTCATGCTTAATTGTCAAATCAAAATCTAAAGCCTCTAACATTTGTATCCCGGTAAGATTACCCTTTACACCTGAAAAACTAGCTTTATCAGTTGCTATTGTATAAAGCTTCTGACAATATTCTTCCAAACTGATCAACCTGTCATTTGGTGCCACTAATCTTGGTAGTCCTCTCTGATTAAGTAAGTTGATTTAAAATGAAACCTTTGAACAACAGTCTTCAAGGCTTGGCACTTGGTCTCCAACTGAGTCATGAGATTCTTTTTCTACAAAACCTTCTTAATCTCCAGAATGGTTTTTAATTTGTCCAGAATCTGAATCTGCTCCAACTCGGCCCTGGTTTTTGAATTAAGAACTCTAATCATGTCTGTAGCTTCACTCAGTTTGTCTTTAAGAAGTTATTTAACTTATTCAATAGATATCTAACATCAGGGAAAATTTTAAGGATGGAAATTTATCTTAAAGTTTAGAAACCTTAGCGAATCTTGCTAGTCTCTAATATGAAAACTATAGAATATTTGGTGATATATTTGTAAAAGTTATTATGTTTTTATATATACTCTCTATATGATTTTGGTGATATTTAAGGTAAAATAATTTTATATTATAAAACTTGGGCAAATTATTTTAGAAAAAAATGGAAGTTTGGCTAATCTTTTTTTTGGAAAAATCATGGAAAATTAGCCCCCTACGAATATTAGACCCTAAAATTTTTCATGTCTCACATTTGTTTATAAGTTCCTCTTGCTAAAAAATGATATGTATGGAGGGCCATACTTCAGTTATGGTTTGACTAATATCTGCCCAAATGTTTTCCTTGGCTTGGGCCAAGGTTTGAGCCATTAATGACTCACTTTGAAACTCTTCTATCCTTTTGGTCAATCTGTGGGTCTTATGCATTTCTTCAACATACATAGTGTCATTTTTTTTTTTTTATCTTCTGAACCTCCATATTCTTAAATTTCTTGTGAAGCCTTTTATTATCTCATTTCTAGTGAGTCAGCTCATGTAAGACTTTGTTCATATCTCCTATTGTTGATGTAGATTCTACTATCAATGATGTCGATTCCCATGCTATTATGGACACTATAATAGGAATAGTTGTAATGGGAGTTATAGATAACTGAGTAGATTGCTCTTTTTCCTTAAGCAATTTCTCAATTTTCTCTTCCATGGTCTTTATCTATACATTCTACTCAATGATCAGTTGAGCATTTCTTCCTTATGATGTTCACTTTCTCCTATCTCCTTGGTCTGAGGGTCCTCTGTAGAAGGAAATTTGAGCCGCTTCCTCAATGTTGTAATGTCTGCATTTTTCTTTATCTGTACATTCCGCTCAATGATCATCTTGAGCATTTCTTCCTTATGATGTCCACTTTTTGCTATCTCCTTGGTCTGAGGGTCCTTTGTAGAAGGCAATTTGAGCCGCTTACTCAATGTTGTAATGTCTGCATTTTTCTTTTTGATAATATCTTCTGTAGATTTAACATAAGTAGGGTCATATCCAATTTTAATCACTAAGTCTTCTAATGATTTTACCTTGTTATCCTTTTTTAAAGTTGATATCTTTTCAATCTTCAATTGTGACTGCACATTTGACAGAGCAATTCTACATTTGGACAATGCCATAGCAGTATTGGTCATGGTAGAGAAAAGCATCTCACTAGAATGCCTATGCATGTCCATTTGATCAATTGGGTGTATCTGATTAGCATCAAAAGAAAATACATTATTCTTGTAATTAGCATAAGCCTTCGGAAAAGGCACTTGAACTTGTAGAAATGCCATTTGGATTCTACCCTTTTTGCTGACAAAAGTTATCAACAACCTGTGATGTGAAGTAGAAGTCTGCTTCCAAAACTTTGCATAAACATTTGCCTTTAAAGATTCATTCTTCTGCTTAATTGCAAGGAAATTAGTGAAGATGTTTGGCTCCTCTGTTCACTTTCTCCTGCAAATTGGGTGATTTCTAACAAATTCTGTGAAACTGAAGAAGAAGATGGAGTAGTGATTGCAACTTCTTTTGTCCCTATAGAAACCTGTGAATCATCCAAATTGATGATTATAGGCTCCTTCTGACCTTGAGTAGTGGTAGTGCCTTTGGATTCAATCCTTGGTTTCTTCTGATAATGAATGAATTCCTTTTCTCCAATTGTTGATGATGAAGATCCTTCTCTGGGCCTCTTGTCCTTCTTGGTTTGAGAAGTAGGAGTCTTAAGAGTAAAAGGAGGTAAAATCTGATCTTCTGCTTCTTGAAGTGTATTCTCCTCCCACTGTTCTTGATTTCTATACTTCTCAATCTCTGATCTTGGTGTATGATTGTAAGGTGTGGTTTTGAGTTCCACCCTTAAGTTTGAAATAATATTGAATGGGTCATTAGACCAGGTGAAGCTTGTTTGGAAACCCATCTATTTGAGGATTGCATCTGGTTCTAAACTTGCTGATCTAGTATTACAAATGAATGATTCTACCTGTGACTTCATCTAAAACCGAGGTTTCCTATTCCCTGAAATAAAATGAAGTTCATCCATATTAATCATTTTCCTAATATATTCCAGAGGGAAAATTCTCATTGGAACATATTTGGGCAATTTATATGGAGCCAATTCGCAGCCATATACTCTAATCTCTGTATAATTCTGGTAAAGATACCAGTCTCCTATTCTAACTTGATCACTGAGGTGCGGGATCCTTTTGATTTCTGGACTGCTCCTGGGTTCACTCTGGCTACTAAGAAGTTGTGCAACTGGGTGAATGAAACAATCAATGAAGTCTGAAAGTTTGAACTCAGATGAGTTTTTCCTAGTCAATGAGGTCCACTGTGTGATTGCTTGATTTACTTGTTGATCATCCTGCTTGTGTAGAACAATAGATAACATGTCTCCCTACTAAAAAATAATCATATGTACTAGCACAGAGGAGAATTTAAACATTCCTTCAGTAGTAATATTCATCAATTTCCCATGCACAGTTTCAGCCAAGAATTGACTGTAATTATACATGAAGGAGGGTTTGTTTTATTTAGAGAAAATGGATAGATAACCTAAGATAGACTCATCTACCCGTTGATCTAATTGGTTGCCTAATAATCAAGACACTAGGGAAATGATATGTTTAGCTCTCTTAGGGAACATGGATGCTGGATAGTGAGGATTCTTTTTAGGAAGTTCAACATCTTCTGGGAGAAAGATCTCAAAGATCTAAGCTCTTTAAGGGAAGGTGAGCTTGTGATATCGGTCCATTAAAACAGTTATGGAGAAAGAGCTAAGGGAATTATTTTCAGGGATCATAAGCATCTTGTTGATAATTTCTGGGGTGATAGATATAAGATTGTCTCCATTTTGAGCTACCCGGTTCTCTGCAAAGGGTTATACTTATCTTGGTACCACATGACTAGATCAGGAAAAGAATGGGTTTGAGGAAGCATGTACAGGGGTAAAAAGGATTCCCACATATTTATTTTGTCTTCAGAGTCAATATAGGTCTGTTTAAGCCAATTATGTAATTCGAACATGTCGAATTCACACTCGGTGTCTATGATTTTGAAGAAATGGTTAGCCAAAGGAATCTGATCTAGGTCTAAGGCATCAAAGGTTTTTGGGCTTTCCTGTAATGAAGAAGACTTGGCAGATGACTGTTTTTTTCCCTTCAGAGCCATGATTACAGAATTCTAATGAAAGATAACAGAAAATAGGGGCACAAATACCTTAAGATGATGTGCTCTAGTTGTACGCTCGGCAATGGCATAGAATTTAAAACAGGAATAGTGAACTCAATCAATCAGTGAAAAGAGCAATTAGGAAAAATGGCGTAACGGGGAAAGGGAATTATTTATAATCGAGGTAAGTTTACTATTACGAGAAAGTCGTTACTGATTGGGAAAATGGGCATTGATGCAGAGGGAAGAACAGTAACAGGAGGAAATGGATAGTGGATAACGAATCAATGACAACAGATAGGGACACATGGCATGCAATGGTTGGAAGCAGAAGGCTTGAGAAGGATATTACCATTGACGCGATATCGGGAGGGGCGGGAAAACAAATAGGCAGATTTTGGAGGGGGGGTGGTGGTAAGTGGTAATGTGTGAGGGGGTGGGAAATGTGGAGGAGGTGACACGTAGCGCGGGGCCCGCGCAGATAAAATTGCTTTTCACACCCCGTCGCTTGTCGTTATCACATATCATAGCGAGGGGGTGCGAAATGGATTCCCCTCCATTTATCTGGGCGGGGAAGCGGATCATCATCCATTTGTGTTTGACCTTTAGCGCTTCATGACAAAATCACTTTTGTCGTTTATGGATTTGACGAAAAAGCATTTGAATGTTTATTTACACAAAAATTAATCACCGTTTTTAAAGGTAATTAAGTCCTAATTGAAACTTAATCTAACTTTGCCACATTTAGCCTAGCAACCATTATTTGTCTAATTCACTTGTAATCCTAATCTAATACAACTTTAGCCAAATGTTGAGCATATTAGGGCATTAATTTATTCTATTCTATCTTATCTTCTAGTGTTTGACCAATATTAAACAATTTGGTGAACTTATTCACTAATATAAAACAAAAATTTAAATGATTTGATCATGATTAAACAATATGAATCAAATCAACCAAAGGTTGTGGCATTTAAACAAGCTCCACACCAAGCCTTAATTTATTACAATGGAATTTTATTTCTGTGAAGTGGCACTTAGACAGGCTCACTTATACAAATTTTGTTTTTTCTTTTGATGGGGTTTTATTTCATCTCTTTTTTATTTTCTATTTTTTCATATTTCCATTTTTATTCTTTATTTTTTTAAGACCCTCTTTTGTAAATAAAAACTAACTTATCAAAAATAAAGCATGTTACAACATGTTCCAATCTTGAAGAAGAATCTCATCTTTGTAGTAGTTTTGGAAGACCGTGGTTATGATGTGATCTTCAGCAAAGGTAAATCCTTTCTGAGACACATAGACATTAGACAGGTTAAGTAGATCGAGGTTCGTGTGAAGAACATGTACAAGTTCGATATGGAAGATTGTGTTGCATTAAGCAGTAAGGTAGAGAAAGTGGAGAGTCGCGATGGCGGTGAGCTCTGGCACAGGATATTGGGCCATTTGCATCATGTCACCTTAAAAATTATGCAGTAAATAACCATTGGCCTTCCAAAAGGATCACTTGAGTAGCAGGATGTTTGCAAGGGTTGTACCTTGGGGAAGTATGTGAAATCCACATTCCATGATCAAGACAATAAAGCACATGCAGTCTTGGAGAGATTCCACTTTGATGTTTGTGGACTCTTCTCGATAGCCCTCTACTGCCATACACAAATACTATGTTAGTTTTTTTATGATTTCTCAAGGAAGTGTTGGATCTTCTTCATGTGAAAGAAGGATGAGACATTCTCAAAGTTTTAAGAGTTCAAGTCACTAGTTGAGAAAGAGATCGGTAAGAAGGTGAAGGCTCTCGGGAGTGACAATGGAGGCGAATAAGTTTCAAATGACTTCAAGGATTTATGTGTGAAAGAAGGCATTCAAAGAGAGCTCACAACACCCCATTGAAAGCATTGTGGGAGCTGCGAGAGTTATGCTACATGACAAAGGAATACCACTGCATTTGTGGAAAGAGGCATGTAACACAACAGTCTACTTGCAGTATTGGAGTCCTCATTAGATTCTTGATATGATTACACCAGAGGATGCTTTCTCGGGGAGAAAGTCGGATGTGTCTCACTTCATAATTCTTGGAGCCTATGTTTATTTCCATGTCTCCAAAGATTTGAGGAAGAATCTTGAGCTAACAACATAGTTGGGAGTTTTTGTGGGTTACACCAAAACTGCACACAATTACTGGGTGTACTTACCTTCCCTCTGAATGAAATTTGTGTGAAGGGGTGTAAAGTTTGATGAAGAGAAAGCAATGAGATGCCCTCTTGAGAGGAAGCTTCATAGCCCACCAGAATGGGATCTTTTAGCTCCAAAGGAGGAGCCTCGGGAAGTTGTGGAGTAGCCACAAATGGAGGATCAAAGAGGAGGCAGAGTGGAGACATCCACTCAAGCATAACCATGCAAAGAAGGGAGAAAAAGAACCCAAGGAATTTGATAGATTGGTGCAGGATGCGAGGGAGAATGTGGGAGCTCCTTCAAAT
Organism: Pinus taeda; assembly: GCA_000404065.3. Taxonomy (NCBI): domain Eukaryota; kingdom Viridiplantae; phylum Streptophyta; class Pinopsida; order Pinales; family Pinaceae; genus Pinus; species Pinus taeda. The sequence goes on from APFE031053093.1 coordinate 88,066, forward strand.
TTGTGCAGGCAAAGGGGGTCACTTGAGAGGTACACTGGCTACATGGATCTAATGACTGAGCTTGTAGAGAATGAGCCATCCTCTTTTGAGGAAGTAGTTGAGCAACCAATTTGGGTTGATGCAATGGTGGAAGAAAACAAATCCATCATGAAGAACAGTGTTTGGGAAGTGGTCCCAAGACTGGAAGATAAATCAATTGTGGGTTTGATATGGATCTTCAAGGTTAAGCATGCAGCAAATGGAAGCATATAGAAGTATAAGGCCATATTTGTGGCCAAAGAATTCTCTCAAGTTGAGGGAATTGATTATGACGAAACTTTTGCTCCCATAGCAAGGTATTATCCATTAGATCAATTATTGCATTGGCTACATAGATGGGGTGGAAGATCCACCAGATGGATATAAAAACAATATTTCTCAATGGTGTTATTGAGGAGGAAGTGTACATTGAGCAACCAAAAGGTTGTGAAACATTTGATCGGGAGTCTCATGTGTGCAAACTTTGGCAAGCATTGTATGGTCTCAAACACACACCTCGAGCTTGGTACACTAGGATTGATAGTTATCTCATTGGATTGGGCTTCACAAAAAGTGAAGCGGATGTGAACCTCTATCATATTTTGGTAGAAGGTAAATTGTTTATCATTGTTTTATATGGTGATGATTTAATATTAACAGGTGATGAGCAACTAATCAGCTCTTGCAAGGAGGACCTTGCAAGGGAATTTGAGATGAAAGACATGGGTCTCATGCACTACTTCCTCAAGCTGGAAGTATGGAAAGGTGATGGGGAATTATTTGTGTCTCAAGGCAAGTATGCCACTGAGATACTGCAGATATTCACATGGAGAGTTGTAAGCCCATGGAGACACCTCTAGCAACCAACAAGAAGAAGGAGGATGCCACTTCAGGTGAAGAGGTCGATGCTACCATTTACCTGAAGCTAGTGGGTTCACTGGTGTATCTTGTGAACGCACAACTAGATATGTGCTATGAAAGTCAATGAGTTGAGCCAAGCTATGGTTAGGTTGACAAAATTGTATTGGAAGGTAGTGAAGCATGTTTTACGATATCTCAAAGGCAATGCCCAATATGGATTATGGTACAAACGAACAAAGGGAGTGAAGTTGTGTGGCTTCACAAATGCAGATTGGGCAAGGAGTCCATTCGACCGAAAGATTACATCAAGTGGAATTTTCAATGTTGGGTCTACAACTGTTTCCTGGTATAGCAGGAAGCAGAGATTTGTGGCACACACACCGGCAGAAGCTGAATACATGGTTGCAAGTTAAGAAACATGTGAGGCGATCTGGATGAGAAAGATACTTGTGGAACTATTTGGTTAGATGATGGATCCAACCATGATCTATTGTGATAACCAGGGTTTCATTAGTGTCTTTTAGACTATAGTATTTCACGATTGATCCAAGCATATAGATATTAGGTATCATCATTTACGGGACTGTGTGTAGAGGCAGATAATGTTGCTACAATAAAAATCCGACAAAGGAACAAGATGTTGACATCTTGACAAAGGCTTTGTCAAGAGGGAAGTTTGAATTCCACAAATGCAGGATAGGGGTGGTTGAAAATCCCCTTTTTGCTAAGAGGGAGTGTTGAGAAGTGTAGCAAGAAAGTCTCAATTTGACTTTGCCTTGGTCAAATTGAGGAAAAATCAATTCTCAACATCAGAAGACAACTTGGAGGCAGTTAACTTGTGTGACATGGACCTTGTCACTCAGTTAACTCAGTAAATTTGAGTTAGAGGGCTTGGATTTTAGTTAAGCATGTATGATTGCTAATTTGTAGCAATCAAGGTTAGTTTTTTCCAGTTGTATTCATCTAAACTAGTTGTAACTATTGAAAGAACTAATGGAAGGTCAATTGTGCAGTGGGACAATAGTGTAACTCAGTGATCATCTAGTTAACTAATCAATCAACTCAAAATAGCTAATGCATGTAGCGAATTTTAGTTCCCTAGCTATCATGGAGATTCCAAGATAGTGTAACATCAGTTGTAGACTATTTTGAAGTGTACATGTGCTACGTGAAACCAGATGATCAACCTTGGGAATTATGCAATCAATTGTAGCAAAATTACTAAATAATAGGGGCCTAATTCATTAGGATTTGCACAAGGAAATAGGGGCTCAATTTGAGGCAAAATTGACTAAGTCTGGGTCATAGCTTCTCATTGAACAAAGAGATTGGTTATTCTCTTGCAGGTTGTGTTCAGAGCGAGCAAGCAATTGTAATACATTCTCTACTCATCTGATTAATGCAAGCATGATTAAGGGCTTTATAACAGTTGCTTTCCACTAGAAAAATAGTGTGCATGTGTGGGTTTTTATTATTGCATGTTTGTGAATGTTGTTCTAAATTGTTAATTAATTTGTGTAGAGCAGTAGAATAGAATTGTGTCTCATGATTGTAGATTAAACTTCTTGAGCAATCACAATTCTATCAACATAATTCTACATCAATAATATGTTGGAATGGTGAAACATCCCGTGAATCAATTATTTTCATACATGGTCTCCTTAATTTTTTTTAAAGCAAATCTTCTAGCCTTAATTGAAAAGTATGCAAAGAACAATGTTGATATCTATTATAGACCCCCCTCCCATACATGAACTCCATTAATATCGTTTGTGAATTCCCCATTGAGTGTATCTTAAAGGGTAAGGTGGTGGTTGGAAAGCATGCACATCATGCTGAGTCTCTTTGCCATAAGACCTCGCATGCACCAAGAGCTCAGGCCCGATAGGGGCGTAACCTAAACTAGGATTTTTCAGTTGTTGTCTTTATGGCATCAAAGTGGTGGTTGATCATAAAATTTAATGACGACAAGATATATTATGTGTGTAAATTCATCGACCCTAGGATTAAATGTATAGGCAACACTTGGTTACTTTGTATATGGCCTCCACAGAGTTTGAGTTTGTTATGGTGTTGACTGATTTTCTTGAGTTGAAGATTATTTCTGCAACTTACAGTGTTCTCTATGGTGAATAGGGAAAATCCTGGAATAATTTCTTAGCAAATGGCAATGTTGGAGGTGGTTTGTGCTAGGAGGCTCGAGCATTTTTGTTAAATATGGGGTGTTGTGAGCTTCCCTTTTAAGTGTGGGGGGAATTTCTACTTCTACCCTACTACTCCCTCCAATTTGGTTCAAAAAACTACATTTGCCTTCTTTGGGACATCGAATGTCAAGCTACTACTATGGAAGGTAGAAATTTCTCCTGATCATGGAGAAGGAACCAATATTAGATCTCACTGTTACGAAACGCTTCATAGACGCTTTGAGTTGTCTCCAGCTTCCAGGTATCCCTCTATCTTCGAAGTTGATTTCCTCTTTTCCCATTGTAGCCTTCTGCATTTTGAGTTTCTATTTGACAACTTGGAAATATTCTCTTTATGTATTCAGAGCAAGGGGTTCTTTGGTTCTCCCCCGTCTCTCCCTGGTCCTCTTAGTTGCCCATATCTGGCCACCTAGAAACACTCTCTATCGCTAGACCTTCAGCCTCTCTCTATCACCCATTCGTTGACCCCTCATCTACTCATCACTTGTTACTAACTACTAGTTGGTTCCCCCATTTTGGTAAATGTACAATGGCACTTAGAAAAGAATCACCAACTGTTGTAGGTGGAAGAAACATTCGAAGTAAGATTTTGCAGAGTCTAGAAGACTTACACCTTGAAATTATGTAATTAAAATGGAAAATACACCAGCAATCAAATATAATTGTCTTCCTCATAGAAGAAATTTAGTCTCTAAATGCCAAAGTGCAATGATAGGATGATGAAATGGATGCCTTACATAGGCAAATCAATCACATGCACGTGAATATAGCAATAAAGGAAAATCGTAGTTCTACAATTATTGTTCCTAATCAGACTCATGGAAACATGTTAATTGATATTAATAGGCCCCTAGATTTTGATTTCTGTCCCTTTTGTCCATGAAATCCTCTTGTAAATATATCCTTCTGTTAGGCAAATTTTGCAATCTAGATGCTTGTCGATTTTATGTAGTATGTAGTTCAACTACATAGTAGGTTTGAAGACATAAATTTTGGGACTAGCTCCTAGTATTTATTTGAAGAAATAATTGTATGGAAATAATTTTAATCATCTCTCGAGTATTTTGTTGCGTCTGGGCACTGACTTAATACAATAAGTACTCATTTTTGCTAAAAAAAAAGTTAGAATTTTGAAATTGGAAATATAAAGTAAAACTTGCAACTCCAAAATTTTGAAGGTTCAATTTCACATATTTAAGTTGGAAGATTTTTTATGCATGTTTTGATGGTGAAATGTTCCAAATCCTTAGTTTTCACATCTTGTTGAAAAAACGTATCATTAATGTCACAGACTATCCAAATGAAAGAGCAAGTTACATATTCAAATAATTCATTTTGAAATATTGTTTTTAAATTTGTTATGACCCGTTTGGATATGCTATCTTTGAATGGTTGTTTATTCCATTTACCTTGTGCAAATGGAAACATAACATATATGGTTTGAAATCTTATTCTGAGACCTTTCCAATAATATATTACACTCTATCTAACTCTTAGTGATTTCGAAGAAATGATTTTTCAAATATTCATTATACATTCTACCAGTTGCACAAACCATTCATGCCAGTGGACATAGTCTAGACACTGAATGCACTATCGATAGGCGCAAGAAGGAGCATTTCAAGTCACTTGCTTGAGCAAGTTTGGATCTGTTCAAATAAGTGAATAAAAGAAGGATTTTTGAGGTTCATGCCTCGTGAATCAAAAGTAAAGATGAGCTTATTTGGAGAGACTCTCTAGGGAAGGATTTTGGTCACCTTTTTGAAAGGTTTTTGGCTTATCTTGGAAAGGTTTTTTGGCTTATTTGGAAGATTTTTTGCCACACTCTTTAAAGGTTTATGGTCTGTTGAATTTGTCACTATGGTCGGTTTTCATAATGTATATGTGGTCACTTGATGTATTTGTATTTATCATTATAAAGCATATTTTAAATGCTAGAGTCAAAAGTAAATTAATTTTGTGTCAAACTCCCATTGCAACTTTTTAAAGAAGAAAAATTAAATTTTTGAAATGTAATTTTTGGTTGCAAAAGTTGTCAAATCGGTCTCCCTCCAACTCAAGTTGGCCCTGGCTAAAGACACACACACTCACCCAAGAAATACTACTATATAAAGGTAGTTTGACCGCCTCCACTCTGGAATTCACATTCTATCACACGAGACAAGTTCTAGGCAAGCAAGTGAAGGACAAGAAGGAAAAATAGGATGAATAAAAGGATAAATTGACTCTCTCTCTTATCTCTATTGCAATTCACATGTGTGGATATACTCTTCTCTCTTTGGTTCAGAGTTTTTCTAGGCATTTTGTTGTAGGCGACCGAAATTGTGGGCAACTGCAAGGGTCAAAATTTCTAGGGTGGCTAGAAATTGTAGGAGGGTTGAAATTATGGGTCAAGATAGGTAGAGCAAATTATTGGATCAGACTGGGAGGCTTGACTTAGAGGGGAAGACCAGGTTTGACCATAGGTCTAGTTGTGTCTCTCATTGAACAAGAAGAATTTATCTATTGAAAAGCTTGTCAGGTTTTTCCCCTTGGTGAGTTTTCTTAAGGTAAATCTTGTCTTCTTTTGTGCATTGTGATCTCTTGTTATTGTTCTTTATGGTTGAATTTATGAAGTATAATTTTAAATAATATTGGAATAATTTCAAAGAAGAACTACATCAAAAGTAATTATCAGAATTTCATAAATATCGTGCTAATATCCATTGCACTTAGAAAATCAACATGGTATCAAAGCTTTGGTGAAGGAAGGAAGGAACATTGAGATCACCCTTATAAAAACTCTAGAGACAATTTTATTGAAGTCATTCTTATAGATTGGAATCTATGGCTTCTTCCTGAAATCTGAAAACAAGTTAGAGGGAGCATCAAACTCCAAAGCTTGGAAACTTAGAATAGATCTTATTCTTGCCAAGAACAATTTTTTGGACATTGTGAAAGGAAATTTTGTTGAACCAGTTGATGCGATAAGAAATGAAAAGTTCAAAGAGGATGACATCACTGCTATGAGTCTTATAGTGGACTCCATTAGAGATAATTCGATTCCCTACATTGCAAAATATGATACTTCAAAAAAGATGTACCATTTCCTAACAAATCTTTACACTATTAAGAATGTTGGTCAATCCATGAGTTTGAAGAACGAACTTTGAAATACAAGAATGGCTAATGATGACACTATGGCTTCATACTTCGTGAGGATTTCAAAAATAACATATCAAATTCAAGCAATTGGAAAACCCATTCCTGATAAAGAACTTGTGACCTCAACACTCAATGGTTTTCCTAGATCATGGGATGCTTTTGCAACATGTATAAGCAATTGGAAGGAAACCCCTTTATTTGAACAACTATGGGAATTTTTTTCTCAAGAAAAATAAAGGTTGATGACAAAAGATCATCAAGAAGAGGAAGCTCAAGGTTTCTCAACTCGTTTCAAGAACAAGGGAAAGAAGAAGTTTGATCCTCAAAACAAGAAATCATGAAAGGGATCCTCTTCCACCTCTCAAAGGAAGAGAGAGTTATCAAAGATTCAATGTCATTGTTGTCTATAATTTTTAAAATTCAAGAGATATTGTCCTAACATGGATAATAACAAGAAGAGAAAGGGAAAATAGCATGCTTCCTCAGCAGATGTTGAAGATGAGAACCTAAAGAAGCCCAAAGGTGACAAGGATTTCTTTTACTTTTCTACTGTAACAGGACTTTTCTACTCTAACAGGTTCCATTGCAAACAATGATGACATGTGGTTGGTATATGGTGGAGCATCAAGGCACATGACCGGAGAACATAAAAATATTTCTAGCATGATGGAAAAGAGGTTGTCTCAAAGGTTTGAGCTTGGAGACAATCATAGCTATGCAATCAAAGGAGTTGGAAAAGGATCCATAGAGCTGGAATATGGTAACAATGTGCATATAAGAAATTTTCTTTATGTACCGTGTTGGAAAAAGAATCTTGTCTATTTCTTGTTTGAAAGATAAAGTAGTTGTTGTGGATGGAAACGTACTTGTTTGGTCCAAGGGATTTAGTATAAATGATGCTAGGGTTATTGGGATTCGTGATGGGAGACTGTATAGAATTATGAGTCAACCAATTCAAGCACTAGTACATGATTAACTCAATCTAAGTGAGCTATGGACTAGAAGGTATGGACATATTCATTATAGAGCATTGCTTGAATTGAGTCAAACAGTTTTAGGGGTTCCTAAATTGCAGATTAAGAATGATGGCATATGTAAAGGCTATGCTCTTAGAAAGAACATTAAGAAACCATTTCCGAACAATGATAATAGATCTGAGGAAACTTTGGATTTGATTCATTCTAATGTAAGTGGTATGATGCCTATGAAATCGATTGGTGGTTCATTGTACTTTGTGACATTTATCTCTTGAATACTAAGGATGAATTCTTTGACATGTTCCAAGAATTCAAAGCTGAAGTGGAAAACTTGAAAGGCAGGAAGATCAAGATCTTGAGATCTGACAATGGAGGAGAACACACCTTGAAGGAGCTTGTTTCCTTTTGTAAGAAATATAGGATTAAGAGGGAGTTGATTATCCCCTATAATCCAACATAGAATGGTGTAGAAAAATGAAAGAACAGGTGCATTGAAGAATCTTCCAAGGCCATCATGCATGATTTGGACTTGTCTTTGTTCTTATGGGGTGAGGCATCAAAAACAGTAGTGTCCATTCAAAATAGAAGCCCTAATAAATTTTTGGAAGGTATGATTCCTGAAGAAGAATTCTTTAGAAGGGAGCCATAGGATGGTCATATGAGAATCTTTGGTTGTTGTTGGGTCTAAAATGCATATGCAAATTAGAGCTTAATTTAATGTCAACCCGGGAAGGTAAACTTAGAAGTGCTTATCTAAAATATATAGATCTAGAAAGATTCCTAATTTGTCCAAGATCTTAAAGTCCCCTTACAAGAACATATTCATTAAGATCTCTTTCAATAACTAATCAAACTTTAGATCTAACAATTGTTTGAGATCTATGATTCTCTTACAAGAACATATTCTACAAGATCTCTTCCAACATTAGAACATCTAATAAGAAATTAAAAGCTGAAATGAAATAAATCTAGATCTAATAATTGTATGAGATCTTACGGTTCTCTTACAAGAACACTTTCAAATAAGATTCTTCCAATATTAGAACATTTAACAAAACTTGAAAGCTGAAATCAAACAAAAACATAAAATAAATTACAACTAAAATAAGTAAATAAGCATGCAAGTGAGGCCATGGGGGCCCTCCATAACTCCACAAGCACACCACTTCAATGGAGACTCAAGATGTAGAAAGCAAAAATGAAGTAGATCCTTAATTTCAATCTCCATTAACAAACAAAC
>APFE031053093.1:101501-122218 GCA_000404065.3 Pinus taeda
GCTATCACAATTGTAACAAAGCCCTTTTGCTCTTTTTTCTTCCAATTGTTGTGGTGTCAACCTTGTAGGTTGTGGAAGGCTAGGGGAAACAACACTTCTATCTTTAGAGTTGTGAGTGGTAGGCTTCCTGATTTCCATAATTTTTCTTTCCATTTTTCTTGCTAACTTGAATGCCTTCTCTAATGAATCAGGTTCCTAAAGGCAAACCTCATGTTGGATATTATCCTTTAAAGTCCCTATGAACACATCAATCTTATGCTCCTCTGGAATATCTTTTACCCTTATGTTGAATTTTTGGAAGTCCTTAATGTGCTCCATCATTGAACCCTTTTGTTTGAGATTTATCAATTGGCTAAAAAAAGTGTTGCTTTTTGTATCATCATAATGTGCTATCATTTCTTCCGTAAAAATTGCCCAAGTGACAATTTGTTTACGAGAGAAAAGCCATCGATACCATACAAACTGATTTGGTTCCAAATATAAAGTTGTAATACATACCTTTTGTGTGTTTTGCACATTATGGAGATCGAAAAATTGCTCCATCTATAGTATCCATGTTCCGGGATCCTTGCCATCGAACTTACTCATATCGATTTTCCGAACATGGTGGGTCTTCAATCCAACATTAGAGTCTATCAAATCATGATTAACATTTCTTTTGTTCTCATCATGAGTTTCCTTTACGACCCTTTCACCATTAGTGACCATTTCTTGTAGCATCTTATTTAAAATTATATTCAATTCTTCCATCTTATCGTCCATGCCATTCATCTTAGCATCCACGCCATTCATCTTAGCTTCCATGCCATCCATCTTAGCTTCCACGCCATCCATATTAACTTGCATGCCATTCATATTACCTTCCACGTCATTCATCTTGGCTTCATTTACCTTTAGTGAGAGTGAAATTTGTTGTACTTGGTCTTGTAATTTTGATATATCATGTTGCATTTCTTCCTCTTCTTCACGAGTCATGCTAGATATTTCAGGTTGGTTACTAGGTGTTTCCATTTTCTTTCTTCGGGGCATTAGTTAATGCTAATAATTCTTCACTATTCCCTTTGAATTCCTTTAAACTATTTTTTCAAACCAACCTTATGCAGCATTTAAAAAAAAAACTACACACCTTTTTTTCACTTTGTAAGAGCTTGATATTGAATCTGTTGTATCTCTGTAACTGCGGGTCTTGAATATCTAAAATCTCATCCAGTGGTAACCGTTTGATTCCTCTTTCTAAGCCCCTAGAAGTTTGATCAAGATTGGATTCTACAAGGAAGAGTTATGCCAAATCTCCCACGGTGACCTGATTATAGACTAGTTCCGTAGAGCAAACTTGTACGACGTGCCATGTGTCACTGTTTCGACCTTAGTATCTGAAACTGATACATAGAACACTACAGGCCGTCCTCTTTCTGAAACATCATACCATATTTGAATCTGATGCTCAAAACAAAAGTTATGACGATTTTCCCCAAGTCACCTGTTTGGAATGCAATACGGGAGTGAAAAAACCCTAACTTCCTCAGAACATATCTTTGCAAATATAGCGAGACAAGCTCTGAAATTTGGACTCGAAGTTTAGAACGATTTCAGCTCAAATAAGTTTTTTTTGTAGGTTCTGAAACGTCGCAGAAAAAAGTTACAGCAAAAATTCCACGATGACCTGTTTGGAGCAGCGAACCCTAGAATCCAAAGTTGTGATACCAAATGTTAGGAAACCAGCTCACAAAAATATAGAAAAAGATAAATCAACACCTTAGAATTCAGCCTCTTCGAGGGGGAAACCTCCTTTACATTACACAAATGAACAATCCTTTGATGATACAAATGGCTAAACCTCCCTTCTATATATAGGAGTCTAAGGGGTCACTACATAATCAAGCTGACATATCAATAATAACATAAAGGCACAAAAATAACAATAGTGGGATTCTATGGGGCATACTAATAACAATATGGGGATAATAGGGGCACAATAATAACAATAAGGAATACAATGACAATAGTAATGGGGGAATCACTAGTATTATGGGGGCCTAACAAGTTAAGAGACCCAAGACGTTTTATAGCTATGCAACTCTCATGAAAAATATTATTAATGCAAACCTTCCACTTATGAAGAAGAAACTAGCCAACGAGAGTGGAAGGAAGTTGTGAATGAAGAGTACCAATATATTATGACGAATGATGTTTGGGAGAATGTGACAATGCTTGAAGGGAAGTCAATGGTGACTTCCAAATGGATATATAAGATCAAGCATGTTGCAGATGGTAGTATTGAAAAATACAAAGCATGGTTCGTGGCTAAAGGGTTCTCCCAGAAAGAGGGAGGACTGTGATGAGACCTTGGCCCCAGTTGTTAGGTACACCTCCATTAGATCCATTAGTTCTCTTGCTGCTTTATTGTGATGGAAATTGCACTAAGTGGGTGTGAAAACTACTTTCCTCAATGGTGTGATTGAGGAAGAGGTGTACATAGAGCAACCTCGAGGCTTTGAGGTACATGGAAAGGAATCTCATGTTTATATGTTGAAGAAGGCCTTCTATGGACTCAAGCGAGCACCTAAAGCTTCATATGCATGTATTGACAACTATTTGATGAGACTGGGATTTACCAAGAGCAATATCGATCCAAACCTTTATTTTAAGGTTGTAAAGAATGCACCTATGATATTATTGTTATATGTTGATGATTTGTTTTTTACAGGTGTTGAGACACTTAATCTTCAATGCAAGAAGTAGTTGGTTGTTGAGTTCGATGTGAAGGATCTTGGGATGATGCATTATTACTTTGGATTAGAAGTATGGCAACAACCTAGTGAAGTATTCCTTGTTCAAGGAAAGTATGTGATTGAGATCCTTCAGATTGGGCATGATGGACTGCAAATCCATGGCAACACCCATGGTGACTAACTTGCAGAAGTTAAGAGGCTCTGACTCCATATTGTTAGATCCACCTATGTACCAACCGTTGATTGGTTCATTGATGTATTTGGTTAACACCAAGATAGACATATGCTTTGTTGTGTACAATTTGAGTCAGTTTCTGTTAGAACCAAGACATGAGCATTGGATTGCAACAAAGAATATTCTGAGATATTTGCATAGTTTTGTGAAATTTGATCTAAGATATGCTACAAACAAGGATGTACAACTTTAGGGATATACAAATGTTGATTGGGCTAGAAGTGTTGTTGATAGAAGAGCACTTCAAGAGTATGATTTAGCTTGGGCTCTGCTATGATATCTCGAATGTGAAGGAAGCAGAGATCAGTTGCACTCAGCACAATAGAAGAAAATTATATTGCAGTAAATGAAGCATAGACAAAATCAGTGTGGCTTCGGAAGTTGTTTGTAGGATTGTTCAACCAATAATTGGAACTGATAGTGATACACCGTGATTATCAAAGTTATGTGAAGCTTTCAAAGAATCTTGTGTTCCATGACAGGTCAAAGCATATTGAAATCAAGTACCACTACATCCATGACATGTTGCAGAGGCGAGAAAGTAGGCTTGAATACATCTTCGCAGATAATCAGCCAGCTAATGTTCTAACGAATTCGTTGTTTAGGGACAAGTTCGTGTACTTAAGAGACATTTTGGGGCTCATGGAGATTACCCCTCTCATTGAGATGTAGTGTTGATATGTCTATAACATGGATGGAAATTATCCCAGTAGGGAAAATTGGTCCGAGAGGCCCAGAGTGCTCAACAAGCAAGTTTGAGGGAGTGCTTATTGGAGGAGACCCGATCACACACTAAGAAAGGATGTATTTAGGTTTGTCGGTATTTGGACCTCGATCAAACACCAATAAGGGTGGAGTGAGGTCATGGAACCTAATCACACACCAGGAAGGGTGGAGTGACGTCTTGGACCCTGATCACACACCAAGAAGGGTGGAGTGAGGTCCTTCAACATCTTGATCTCATCACGCACCACGGAATGGTGTATTGAGATCCTAGACGTTGGTCACACACTGGGCAGGGTGTAGTGAGGTCCTTTCAACATCTAGAAACTAATCACCAACTAGGAATGAATTGAGCGAGGTATTGGTCCAGAGTGCTCACCAAAAAGGGTGAATGAGTGCTTTCTAGTTGAGGGTGTCATCATTTTGTCCTAGGGAGAGACCATGAGATTTGAGGACCAGTCACTCTAGAGAAATGAGTCTTGATATGTTGATGACATTTCCATGGGTTTGGTGTCACCCCAGATATGGCCACTAGTAGATGTTTATGTTTGATGATGATGTTGGCGATGATATATAACCTTTTGTTTAGAGAAATTTGCTAACTTTAGAACATTGATGACAGTGACTATGAATACTTCCCAAGTTAACGAGTGTTGAATTTGTAACTATGGTCGACCTTCATAATGTATATTTGGACACTTGATGTATTTGTATTTATCATTGTAAAGCATATTTTTGTATTTATTATTATTATAATATATATATATAATATATATATATATATATTATATATATATATATATATATATATATATATATATATATATATTATATAATAATAATAATAATAATTGAGTCAAAGTCCCATTGTGACTTTTTAAAGAAGAAAATTTGAATTTTTTACATGTAATTTTTTTCTCTAAAATTTGTCAAGTCAGCCTCCCTCCAAGTCAAGTCAATCCTGATTAAAGGCACACCCATTAGGCCAAGAAAGACTACTATATAAATTCAATTCGACCTCCTCCACTTGGGCATTCACATTCTCTCACACAAGACAAGTTTTAGGCAAGCAAGCGAAGGAAAAGAAGGATGAATAGGACGAACAGAAGGAAAAATTGACTCTCTCTTCTCTCTCATGCAGCTTGCACGTGTTGATAGACTCTTCTCTTTCTGGTTCACAATTTTTTCTGGGCATCTTTTATAAGCGGGAAAAATTTGGGGAAACTGTAAGGGCCGAAAATTCTTAGGTGATTAGCACTTGTAGGAGGGCAGAAACTTTGGGTTAGCACAGGCAAAGAGAATTGCTTGATCATATTGGGAAGCTTGACTTGGAGAAGAAGGCCTAGTTTTACCATGGTCTATGTGTGTCTCTCGTTGAATAAGAATAATTTCTCTATCGAAAAGGTTGTTGGGTTTTTCCCCTTAGTGGGTTTTCCCAAGGTAAATCTTGTCTTATTTTGTGCATTGTGATCTCTAATGTTCAACTATTATTTATGGTTGAATTTATGAATCATAATTACTTAATAATATACTTGAATAATTTAAAAGAAGATATACATCCAAAGTAATTAACGGAATTTCAAAAATGTTGTGTTAATCTATATTGCACTTAGAAAATCAACGTGGCCCTAGTTAGAAGCCTTATCGTAAACCTATTCTTGAGGACCGCATTTTGTCCCCTTTGAAGGTCAAATTTCAGATTTGCGTAGAGGACCAAATTCCACTGTGGAAGGTCGAGTTTCAGGCCTGCCTGAGAGCAACGACTTGTCCCAGTTCAAGCCAGATTTTAGGATTGCAATTATAGTACAAAGAAGGTTGAACTCAGGTCTATTTTGAAGGCCAAATCACAATCTTGGTTTGGGGCTTGTTGAGGCCGAGTTCAAGGACCATTTGTTGAGGGAAGTTATGTTTCTAAGAAGGATATGTTTGGGAAACCGAGTGCTTGTGTGAAGGATAGAGGAGAAGTTGCTAGGAGGGAACACTTTCTTTGACTAATATTGACTCTTGTACAAACCTTGATGGTGATAAATCATGGAGTTGGTGCTTCCTTTGAGTTGGTGATGATAAACTAGGGATTTGGTGCTTCCTTTCAATTGGTGCTAATAAATTTGAATTTAATCTTTATATATATTAAGAAAAGAATTCAGTGGTTTTCTATCACTTTGGGCTTCCCCGTAAAAATCTATGTGCTTTGCATATTTACGTGCTTTGTTTATATATGTGGATGTGTTTGCAAGATTTTGAAGTTAAAAATTGTTAATATTGATTCACCCCATCCCTTAGTATTGTTGAATATTCCATCAATTAGTATCAGAGTAGGTTACCTCAGAAACAATTTGACCATTGGAAAAGTAGATCTTAGTAAGACTCATAGAAAATCAAGCATATTACACCAAATATGATTTGCCATTGTTTGATGGAAAAATTTATGCCTTTTGGAGCATAAGGATGAGATTGTTCTTACAAGCACAAGGAATTGATGTTTGGAAAGTTGTTCTAAATTAATATAAGGTACCAACCTCTACTACAACATATTTGATTGGAAGAAGACTCTATGAAAGTAATTTACATACCATGTATGTCGTTCTAGGAGGGTTTGGAAGGATCAAAATTTGTTAAGGTTATGCATTCTGAATCAACAAAGGAAATTTGGGACAATCTCAAGAATGTGTATGAAGGAGATGAAAAGGTCAAAGCGGCCAAGCTTCAAACTTATAGAGGACAATTTGAACACTTAAAGATGAAGGAAGACCAAGACATTGCAACTTACTTTCTCCAGGTTGATGAGATCATGAATATTATGAGAGGATTGGGAGAGAAGATCACATATACAGTCATCATTCAAAAGTGGAAGGGGGGACTAACTAGTGTCAAGGATTTCATAATATCTGGAAACAAATGTTACATAAAGAGATATGGCCAGATGAAGGCATAATTTTTGGGTACTCATGCAAAAGCAAAGCCTACAAGTGATATAATATTAGACTCAATAAGATAATAGAAAGCATCAATGTAAAAATTGATGAAATAAACTTATTAAAGACTAAGAAGGAAAGCAAAACTCCACACATCTTTGAAGAACAAAAAGAGTAAGAATCAAAGCAAGAGGAAGAAAAAGAAGAAGAGGAACACCAAGAAGAGAAGCAACTGGAGGCATAACAAGAAGAAGTAGATAATTAGCAATATTTGCAGACACCTTCCAGGATACCTAAACGTTGGTATCATAAGAATCATCCACTAGAACAAATCATTGGGGAGAAGAATGTAGGAGTAGAAACTAGAAGAAGAAAACAAGCACAAACACTGGAGCAAGGGCATCTATCACTATTGTCCTCAATTGAACCAAGCAACTTTGAGGAAGCTAGAAATGATGAACATTGGATCAAGGCCATGGAAGAAGAAGTAAATGAAATTAAGAAGAATGAGACATGTGAACTTATTCTAAGGCCCAAGAACAAAAATGTGAATGGTACAAAATGGGTCTTCAAAAATAAACTAAATGAAAATGGAAAGGTGACAAGAAACAAAGCAAGGGTAGTGCTCAAAGGATATGACCAAGTTGAAGGGATATACTTTGAAGAAAAATTTGTTCCAGTAGCCAGAATGGAAGCAATCATAATGCTCCTAGTTTAATTGGGAGCATGTAATGCTTGATTAAGGAAACAAAGTATCTAGATTTGACCTCCTACACCACCTTAATGAAGCGGGGCTGTAAAATTCTTATTTTCTTTAATCACCCTAAAACTTATATATAAGATCATCATTGTCTTATGCTTGTTGAGAGCTTTCCAAAGATATAAATTTCATCTCAATCTGAGTTCTAGACACACAACCTAGTTGCTTCCAAACTTACAACGTTCCTTCTAACCTACATTAGAAAACCAACAGATCATATGTGTTATGACAAATTCCATATACAATCATTAAATATTTTTCATAAGAGATCTAAATTTCTACAGGTAACTTGTATCTAAATAAATGAAATTTTCAACTCAATACTTATCCGTGTGGTTGTCTTTTCTTCATTGGGCTTCCTCCAAATTTAGATTTCCCACTCCAGGACTTATTTTTATTTCTATCATGAGAGCATTCTCTTACAGAGAAGTCATACGCATTCTAACTTTCCATGTGTTTTTGTCTCTTCGATAACAAGGATGCGATTAATTCATTAATACATAAAGTAGTTGCATTACTACCTATGGCAACAACTAAAGTATTCCACAAGTCCGATAATGAACACAACAAATTGATACACTTATCTTCATCTAAAACCTTAATATCACTTTATAATAGCTAACTTACCATAGTATTGAAGGTGTTCAAATGCTCTATCATTGAGTCTTCATCCTTCATCCTCATGTTATATAGCTTCTTGGGCAAGAACAATTTGTTCACCAGGGACTTTGACTGCAAAGTTCCTAATGTATTTCGCCTTCACTGAAGATTTTCCTAGAAGTTCAGTAATACTAAATTTGAGAGACACAATTGTATTGTGTTATTTGTGTCGAGAGGGGCTCTCCATCCCAATATGGCAAAGATGTTATAATGCAATGTCCTTTAAATATTTTAACTCGGTGAAAAAAAAATGAAAATATATAAATTATTATTTTTATTAATTATTATAGATTATTACTTGTTGTTTTTTAGCTCCAAGTTTATGAGAACCCATGGTATTCATGTGGAATGTAGCCTATTTAAAGGAAGAAATTAAACCAAACTAGATCCATCTTAACTCTAGATCTACCAAGTGCCTAGAGGGATCAAATCTCTTGAGATGTAAACCTCTTTTAGAGTGAAAGGAGATTTGATCCCCCTCAATGCTTAGTAGATGTAATGTTTCGAACTAGTAAAAACAATGATATGCAAAGCAATAAATAAATTTAACACCAGAAAATTGGAACAATTAGCAAACACCCATATAAACACCATAAATAAGAACCAACTAAGTCATTTTATTAATTTTCTTGGAGGAAGTACACTAGTGTTGGAGAAGTGCAACTGGGCTTGCCTAAATGGCAAGCATGAAAAAACGCAGGTGATCAAATAATAGCCCAAATGATACACAATTGTTGCTCCAAAGATGCTCTACACTGCCCAGAAATCTACACTGTTTATGTTGGAAACCCTGCCTTCAATGCTTAGAAAATGCTATAAAATTAACCTCAATCTCCTCAACCAAAATGCACCAAAACCCAGAAAGGGTTTGGCCTAATTCTAACCCTCTAAATTCGGCCTCCAAATACCACGCCCTCCTCCAAGTGTTGGGAAATACGACCGACCTATAGCTTGTTGGAAAAGCCCTCCAAATCAGTCCCAAAGGTTGAGATGCTCCCCTCTAAGGTTTCCCTTGCTTCTCGTGGTAATCTCCAACTCTCTAACTCCATCCCCAAGCTCCCACGTGTGCCCAATGAAAGCTCTTTGCGCAGACCCAGAAAGTTGCAAATCGAACTACCCAATAGCAGCAATATCCTGCTATGACACTATCCCAAAAGGTTGATCCTCCACTGAAGCTCCAATAACAAAATTCTCCTAGCAAATGCTACTTGGAAGATCCCCAAAACAATCCCTGTGTGCTCCCTTCATGCATCCTCCAAAAACACACACTAGCTAGGCCAAAGGCTAAATGATGTGCTCTGAAATTCCTCCAGCTCTCCTCCAAGGTGGTACAATTTTCCTTCCTAGGGTGGCACTCAAAGTCCCCTAAAGAAAGGTTTAGTTTCCCGCTTGCAAACCTCTGTGCTAAACAACCAGTAACCTGGCTAAGCATCTCGAGCAACAAAATGAGTTTAATAGACAAAAGAGCCTTTGAGTAGATGAGCTCCTCCTATTTATAATTTCGGGGACCTTCCTCCCCTATGTGGGCCCCTCTTCCTAGCCTTTTGCTTTCCCCTCCAAGTCCATTTGAATTCCACACTTGGCCAAGTGTGTTTTTCCCATGTGGGTGGGCCCCACATTCCACTAGCAAAATAATTCAACCTCTTTTTCTCCGAAGTCCCTAAGTCAAAATCAGATGGGTTTCAAAGCCACCAAAAATTATCTAAATTATGGGAGATTAAACCTGTGACAAAATAATTTAGTAAGGGACATTACATTCCTCCCCTCCCAAATTTTTCTTGCCCTCAAGCAACTTCAACGTTGGATGCTCCAAAATGTGCTCACCTTCCCAGGTGGCATCCTCATCTGGCAAGATCTTCTAATGCACCAAAAACACCCTGATCGTCCTGCTCCTTAGCTTCCTCTCCCGAGCCTCCAGAATGGCCTCTGGTTCCAAATCTACATGCCCCTCATCATCTAGCGGGGGTAACTCTACAATTGTTGCCACTTGTTGTCCCAACACCTTCTTTAGGCATGAAACATGGAAGATGTTGTGAATCTTTATCCCTTGGGGAAGCTCCAACTCGTAGGCCACCTCTCCAACTCTCCTAACCACCCTCTATGACCCATAGAAATATGGTTGTAGCTTCTCGACACCTTCTGCTTCAAGGTAGACTCTCTATATGGTTGTAACCAATGATACACCAAGCCCCCCTCCTCAAAATGCCTCTCATTCTGATGACTATCAACATACATCTTTTGTTGATTCTGGGTTGTCACTAAGTTGTCCTTGAGAGCCTTGAGAATGTATTGGCTCTCTAGGATTCAATCTTTGGCGTTTGGGGCCGAACTATCTCCAAAAAAAAAGTCAGGGAAAGATAATGCATCATAACCATATAAAGCACAGAAAGGTGACATACCAATGGACATGTGATGGGTGGTGTTGTAGCAATATTCACCCAAGTGCAGCCATCGAATCCATGCCCTCTGCTACCTGGTCACATAGTTCCTGAGATACCCCTCCAACCACTAGTTAACCTACTTGGTCTGGCCATCTATCTGAGGATGGTAGCTCGTGCTCAGGGTGAGCTCAATACCCACTTATCTGAAGAGCTCCTACCAGAACCCTCCCTTAAATCCGTTATCTCTATCACTCACTACGTTCTTAGGGAGCCCGTGCAAATGAAAAATCTCTCTGAAGAACATCTTTGCAACCTATGAGGCTGAATACCAGTTCAAAATGGTGAAGAAATGGGCATATTTGGTTAGTCGATCAACTACCACATAGACACAATCCTTTCCCTGCACTGTAGGAATCCCTGTGATGAAATCCATGGAGATACTCTCCCATTTCCCCTTAGGAATGGGAAGTAGCTGCAATAATCCTGCTGGATGGGTCAACTCCCTTTTATTCCTCTGGCATGCATCACACTCTTGTACGTACCTCAACATGTCCCCCTTGAGACTCTTCCAAGTGAAATGCTCTCTAACTTCCATCTACATCTTCCTGAACCCCTTATACCCCGATAATGGTGAGTCGTGTGCTACATGGAGTACTCTCTCCCTCAACTGCGAGCCTGGTACGAAAAATATGTGGTCCTTGTGGTATATGACCTCCTCCATCATGCGATAGTGCTCATCTGTGTGTGTCCCCTCCAACATCCCACATGCTCACCAGTCTTTAGAATATTCTACCAACAACTGGGCCTTCCAATCATGGAAAATGCTCATGAGTGAGAGGCTTGCGGGCCTCCTGGATAATGCATCGGCCACTCATTGTGCTTTCCCCCGCACATAATCAATATCAAAATCATAGGCCTGCACCTTGTTGACCCATCTATGTTGTCTATCATTGAGGCCTTACTGCCCCATGAAGTGGCGAAGACTATTGTGATCTATCTTCACCCAGAATCGATTACCCACTAAGTACTGCTGAAATTTTTTTATTTCATACATGATGGCCAACATATCTTTTTCGTATATTGAATATGACTTGTCATGGGGTAGGAGCTTCTGACAACAAAAGAAATGGGATGTCCATCCTAGGATAATATTGCCTCAATCCCCTCTCCTGATGTATCACACTACACAGTGAATGGCTACATAAAATCCGGGAGTGTCAATACTAGACAACTATTTATCACCGCCTTGAGGCGATCAAAAGATGACTGTGCTCCATCAGTCCATGCAAAATCCCCCTTCTTGTTCAAGGCCCTGAGGGGTTCTACCAACTACGAAAATCCCTTGACAAACTTCTGATAATAAGTGCATATGCCCAAGAATCGTCACATCTCTAGGCATCGACCAATCGCGGATAGCTCGTATCTTCTCCTCATGCACCTTCACCCCATCTGCACCAATGATGTGCCCCAAGTAGATCATCGCATTCAAGCCAAACTCACATTTGGACAGTTTGGCATAAAACTATTGTTCCTCCAAAATACGCAGCACCACCTCTAGGTGTTGTAGGTGCTCCTCCCAAGTCCTGCTAGAGATCAAAATGTCATAAAAAAACATCAATACAAATCTCTTCAACTGCCCCCGGAACACATGGTTCATACATGACTGGAAGGTGGCAGGTGTGTTGGTCAACCCAAAGGGCATGACCAAAAACTTGAAATTCCCATAATGAAATCTAAAGGTCATCTTAGGGATGTCCGGATCCCTCACCCTAATATGATGGTACCCTGAGCGCAAATCTATCTTAGAGAAGTACTTGGTTGCTTTAAGCTCATCCATCAACTCATCAATGCGTGGCATGGGGTACCAGTTCTTCAACGTCTTCTTGTTGAGCATTATGTAATCAATGCACATGTGTAAGGTTCCATCCTTCTTCTTCACCAGCACCATCGAAGAAGCGAAGGGACTGGACCTCGGCCTGATGTGGCCCAGTGTCAACAACTCCTTTATGGCCCACTCAATCTCATCCTTATAGGCCTTGGGGTTTCTATAAGGGGTTGTAATCACTGCCTACACACCCTACTCCAACTCAATGGTGTGCTGAAATCCCTTGTCTAGTGGTTGCCCTAGTGGAATATCCTCAAATACCACTGACTATCTTTCTAATAGTGCCTATATGTCTGGGTATGGTGATTGGGTCCCCCAGCCTCTGAAATCCTCATCTCTATTGCCCATGCTATGTCTCCATGCCTCAAATCTTCCTCCATTTGATGTGCCAAAATTGTCTATGGAGGGTACAAATGCATGCCTCTAAGGACCACCAACTTGTCATCCAACCCGGTGAACTCCATCACTAGCTTCCTCCAATCGGTGGTGACTCGGTGAAGGGAGTATAACCACTGGACACCCATCACTACGTTGGTGTCTGGTACGTCCACGATAAAGAAATTTTTTGTCATCGAGTAGTTCCCCATGGTCATTGTCAAGGTTGGAACATACCAAGTGCACTGCACAGTCATGTCTCTCAGCACTAGAACTAAAAAAACCCCCAAACTGTGTCGTGGTGATACCCCTCCTATGAACCATCTAAGAATCAATGAAGTTGTGGGTAGCCCCATTGTCAACTAGGAGTAAGATACGATGCCCATGTATTGTGCCTCTAATCCTCATCGTCATAAATTTTGGGACCCTACATAAAGAAGCAAAGACTCCCCCGGATGCTGAAAAAGATGCTCCCCCATGTGGTGGTGGTGGTGGTGGCCCCCTCTCTATTGGACTCTCGCTGACTCCCACACCACACTCCAACTCCACATCGTCCTCCTGATCATTATTCGAAAAGACCTCAATATAATGGGATTTACCAATAGTGCACCAATGGCCTGGTGCCGAGGGCTCCTAAAAAATAAAGTACAATTTTTTCATCTTGAGGTTCCTCCTGGCCTTATCATCCACCTTCCCACATCCCTGGATTTCTCTCTGTGGTGGTGGTCTAGTATCACTCCCCTTTTGATGGTAGGGAGTGCAGGTAGGAAAAGGTGCTCCTGTGTTTGGGATGGCCCCCTGTAGGCTTCTAGCACATATCATAACCTCCTGTAGCGTAGAGGGCCTACATGACTTCACTAGTCCACGCAGTGGCTCGATAAACCCCTCTATAAATGTCTACACCCTCCTAGCATATGATAAATCTGGCACCATGAATGAGACTCTCAGAAACTCTGATATGTACTGCTCTGGATTACCCAATTATCTAAGTTGGTCAGCTCCTTGAAGTGAGCCTCGGGATCCCTCTGATCAAAATGGTACACCACTTCCTAGTGAAATCCTCATAGGAAGTCACATTGGCATGCCCCAGAGTAAACAAGCCATGAAACCACCAATCGTGTGCCCCCCCTCTAGTGTAGTGTACCCATTTTGATGGCTTCCACCTCCGTCGTCCTGTTGAGTTGGAAATAAGTGTCTAACTTCTCCACCTAGGCTTGATTTGTGCACTTGGTAGTGCCATCATATGTAGGTAAGTACATCCTCCCAATAGTACATTGCAACTCATAGTTTTGTGTGCCCTTGCCTCCATAATTTTTTCCCTTCTCATTTTGCTTGAGCTGGAAAAAGTCTCTGAAAGATAGTTCCTCTCTAAAATCTACTCCCATGGACTTCCACTCCCTGAAATGCTCTCCCATAGGTGAATTATCCTCAACTCCTCCTGGTTCACCTTGCGCTAAAGGTAATAAATAAGGTAGTGTGGCTCAAGTTGGTCCACTAGAGGATGGAGTTTACGCAATGGGTGAAAGATGATCGAACTATTGTGAGGCCCCTGAAGTCTCTCCAAATAGAAACTCCTGGTGATTGTTTCACTCCCAGTTCTGCATTTTGAGATCATCTAAAATATCCTTCTCCCCCTTTTCCAAATTGCTCATATCCTTCAAGAGACTATAAAGGGAAATATCCTCTCTGCTCTTAGGCTCCCCCATGTTTTCTGTTACCACTACCTTCCCACGGTCCTTTGTGTCTAGAATGATCTCCAACTCCCTCTCTCTGCTCTAGTACCTTTGCCTCCTATAAGTAATATTTTGTTGGTCCTCCTCACTCATAGGAAAGCCCCCCACGGCTGAGCCATGATTTGGGCTCTGATACCACTATAATGTTCCTAACTAGGAAAAACAGTGATATGCAAAACAATAAACAAATTCAACATCAGAAAATTGGAGCAATCAACAAACACCCATATAAACACCATAAATAAGAACCAGTTGAGCCATTTTATTAATTTTCTTGGAGAAAGTAAAATAGTGTTGGAGAAGTGCACCTAGGCCTGCCTATATGACAAGCATGACAAAACCCAGGTGATCAAACAACAGCCCAAATGCTACACAACTGCTGCTCCAAAGATGGTCTGCACTACCCAGAAATTTACACTGTCTGCTGGAAAGGAATTGTTGGAAACCCCACCTTCGGTGCTTATAAAATGATGTAAAATTAGCCTCAAGCTCCTTAACCAAAACCCAGAAAGGGTTTGGCCTAATTCTGACCCTCAAAATTTGGCCTCCAAATACCACGTCCTCCTCCAAGTGTTGGGAAATATGGCCTGCCTATAGCTTGCTAGAAAATCCCTCCAAATCACTCCCAAAGGCTGAGATGCTCCCCTCTAAGGTTTACCTTGCTTCTCCCGGCAATCTCCAACTCTCTAACTCCACCCCCAAGCTCCCATGTGTGCCCAGTGAACACTCTTTGTGCAGGCCTAGAAAGTTACAAATCGAATTGCCCAATAGCAACAATCTCCTACTCTGAAACTTTCCCAAAATGATGATCCTCCATTGAAGCTCCAATACCAAAATTCTCCCAGAAAATGTTGCTTGGAATATCCCTAAAACAATCCCTGCATCCTCCAGAAACACTCACTAGCTTGACCAAAGTTTAAATGATGCACTCTGAAATTCCTCCATCTCTCCTCCAAGGTGGTAT
Organism: Pinus taeda; assembly: GCA_000404065.3. Taxonomy (NCBI): domain Eukaryota; kingdom Viridiplantae; phylum Streptophyta; class Pinopsida; order Pinales; family Pinaceae; genus Pinus; species Pinus taeda. The sequence continues at coordinate 116,865 of APFE031053093.1, forward strand.
GATTTTCCTTCTTAGGGTGGCACTCGAAGTCCCCGGAAGAAAGGTTGAGTTTCTTGCTTGGATAACTCGATGCTAAACAGCTAGTAACCCGGCTAAGCAGCTCGAGCAACAAAATGAGTTTGATAGACCAAAGATCCTTTGAGTAGATGAGCTCCTCCTATTTATAATTTCGCGGGCCTTCCTCCCCCATGTTGGCTGCTCTTCCTAGCCTTTCAATTTCCCCTCCAAGGCCATTCAAATTCCATACTTGGCCAAGTGCATTTTTCCCATGTGGGTGGCCCCCACATTCCACTAACAAAATAATTTGGCCTCTTTTTCTCCTAAGTCCCCAAGTCGAAACTGGATGGGTTCCAAAGTCACCAAAAATTATTTAAAATTATGGGATATTAAACATGTGACAAAATAATTTAGGAAGGGGCATTACAGTAGATCCGAAGTTAATATGGATCTAGGTTAGTTACCTTCCAATCCAACTTAGTCTAGTCTTCATTTGACATCCCATTAGTGCAAATACCATATCCACAATGATTGATTGATCTTTATCCATCGAAAGATATTCCATTTTGAACTACCTTCCCATTGAATTTCTCTATCTCTTTCTTTGAACTACTCACCATTTCCTTCCACCATAAGGATTGATAGCATAGTTTTCCCACTATAATAAGGTTCTCCTCAAATTCGAGCTAAAACCCTTATCCACAAGGGCATCCCATGGAGCCCAAACTACTCATACACCAAATTTTGGTTTTAAACATGTAAAATTAGTTGTTGCAAATTGATTCTTAATAAAAATACAAAAGATGCAATGGCACATGCACACATACATTTAACATGAAGATTTTGACTTTGAAACACAAAATGAGAAAACTAGAAATATGTTTAGTATGTTATGTCTTCATAAGATTATAATTCAATATTTATATCTCATGGCATCTACAAATCCCCACTCCAATTACCCTAATTTAGAATACAATCATAATTACTTAACCTAATATACCATGGAACCCAAACTACTCTAACACCAAATGTCGATTTTAAACATGTACAACTAACTGTTGCAAACATATTCCTAATAAAAATAGAAAAGATGCAATGGCACATGCACACACATTTAACATGGAGATTTTACCTTAGAAACCCAAAAGGAGAAAACTATAAATATTTTTAGTACATTGTCTCTTTACAATGTTACAATTCAATATGTATATCCCATGGCATCCACAAATCCCCAATTCATTAACCCTAATTTAGAATACAATTGTGGTTCCTTAACCAAACTTTAAAAAACCATGGGCTAAACCACCATGTACCACAAAACCGCTAAAAATGAAAACCATGCATTGAATATCACCAAAAATGGACACACACAAAAAAAGCCTTTTTTTGGAGGGGTTTCCTCCAACCCCTTTGTTGCGGAGATGCATACAAAAAACGCATTGGGATATATACAACAATATTTCCCACCTTAATTCCTTTAAAACCTATATTTTTTGAAGAGTTTTTTTAATCCATGCTCCCATAGAAATGTGATGGTGACTACCAGTTACCTACTCGGAAGCTTGGTCAAGGTAATTGACACTTCTGCTTGGTCAATATATTCAATTCATTAAAATCATCCAATGTGGGAAATGATAGGATGTGGAAAATGAAAGTAGGTTAAGGAGGAAGGGTGTTTCAATGTAGTTGAGAGTGTTGTTGGGAATTAGTAATGTGAACTTAGTGCTTTGCTTAGTCCTTATTGTGTGTTCAATTCTTTCTTAATACAATTACAATGATCTTAGTGCAATGTTCAATTTCAGTTAAATTGTTTTGTTTTGATTGATGAATTATTGTTTTTTTATGTTAGTATAGATTATTAATTGATTTATTACAGGGTTCTTTTGAGCATACGACAAATAAACATTATATGTGATACTTGTTACCTTTAGTACATTCACAAGCTATGTAAGTGCCAACTACACATAAATACATGCTAGTATTATTATAATGTGTATTAAATAATGCAATATTGTTAACTTTGTTGAGTGTGTGATGTTGTAGTATGATTAAAATCAAAAGATTTTAATGTTATTTACTATATCATTTGATTTATTTCAAGATTAATTACATTATTTTGGTAATGATAAAATTTGATTTCTTCAAATTCAATTGCATTTATTAATATAGACATCATGTTGTTGTGTGGCTTTTGGAACAAGGATGTTTGTTACAAATAAAATATATATAAATAATATAAATATAAGTAATGAGCATAATTGTAATAATGATTAGTTAATTAGTAATTAGGTTGAAGAGGCATGTCTAAATGGGACATGACTCTCCATGAAGAGGCACCTGCCTAATATATAAGCAGGCCCCTCACTCTCATTGTATCATTATCTTATTCATACATTTAATATATATATTCTTGGATCTCACTAAAGATATTTATATTCCAAGTTTTATGGAGTATTTAACCTGAAGAACGAACTTTGTTCGCTTCATTTGGTATCAGTGTTGTTTGATCATCTGGCTGCTCAACCGTTGCATAGAGCCAGTCTGATCCGGTCCTTGGCCATTGAAATTCGTCAACCTTGTTGTCGTTGGAGCATTTCTCTACAAGATTTTGGAGGGTCTCCATTTTCTCTATTAGGCCCTTGGCCATTTAAAGAAAAAAATTAATAGTATTAAAAAAAATAGATAAATAAATAAATAAAAGGATTAAAAAAAATCAATCAAAAATAAAAAAGAGGAGGTATATAAATCATATATTACAAACAGCCTGAGCAACCCCCGCCTACACCATTGTTTAGCAGCCCAAGCAACCCCCGCCTACGCCATTGTTGAGTAGTCTGAGCCACCGTCGTTGTCCAAGGCACCGCGTCCACTACCACTACAGTCGTTACGTCGAGATCCACCATCTGTTGTCCATGATCCCTCTGTCCCTATTGTCGTCAAGCCTTTTGCTGTCATGACCATCCACTCTATCAACATTACTACAGGGATGAGCAACCATAAATGACACCATTCACACCACTGTAGCGCAACATTGAGGTCTGCCTCTTCTGGGTTGTTGACATCTAACAACGCATCACAATCTGCAGCCTCTCGCTGACTTTCGCACACCACAGATGCCGCCATTACCTTTCCGCGAGCTAGTTTGAAATACACCTTGCCGCCAAACCATCTTTGGATTTTATTCATTTGCCTCTGCTCCTCATCCACACCACGACTAACAACCATTGCCTAGAATCGTTTTTTTTCCCACCGTCTGACATCCTTATACACTCCCACGTATCCACTACAATACAAACAAAGTATGACATTCAAAAAAATAAAAATAAGCCGTCATACATTGTCAAACCACCTACCACTGCCTCTCCCACATTAGTCGTAGTCGCACGAGCCACAACCCATACGCAGCCATCCGACTGATCCACAAGATTTTTTCCTACGCAGCCTTACACCTACCACTACATTTTTAAATTCATACATGGCAAGGAATTCATATAGATTACAAAACACACAATCGTCAAAATTTTGGATTTTTATGTTCTTGTGATTTTACAGAAATCTGCGGTGAGTGCAAAATTTGATCAACAACCATTCAAGTCACCAGTCGAAACAACATACCCCAATCTGCCTGGTCGCATCGGTTCAATGTACACCTATTGTTTAAATTATCCATAATTAATTGTTGTGAAAGTGCTTATTCAGGGATATGAAAAGTCAATAAATTTTAAAGCAATAAAGAAGTTTCCAAAGTTTAAAAAAGAAGAAGGAAGTAATAATAAAAATTATTGGTTTTAAGAAGTATATTCTTGACAAAAGAACATATAAAAGAGTGTATTAAATTATTTAATAAAAAAAGAGACCACATACTTTCATAAAAGAAAAAGGGTTATTTTTAAAACCACGAGGTCGAGAAAAATGGAGTCTAATTTGGAATTGAAGGAAGGAAGATTTATGAAAACTACATGTAATTATGCTTCACTGCTATTTAGAATTAAAGGGTCTAGTGCGGGAAAATATGTCACTATTGCTATCTCACCTGCCGAATATAAAAATTATATAACGCCTAAAATTGCAAACCAATTTAGTGATCCTGGAGTCAAATATAATCGAAAAATTAGAATGTTTTGGCAACAAAAAATATTACCTAACCAATTTATAGTCAAACATTGAGCATTATACATTTATATTGCGCTTCTCAGTTCAAACTCTATGGAGCGATCAAGGTGACATTATTTTGGGTTCACCTTGGATGGAAACCCTTAGTTCCTTCATCATAGATATGAAAAATAAGTTTTTGACATTTTCTTACAAAAAGAACAAAAATAACACTACAAGATGTCACCGTGAAGCCAAATTTAGTAACACCATAAGACATCCAAGATATTTCAAAAGTATTTTTTCAAGAAGGTAAAAAAGTACTACAAAATATGAAAAATAAAATTGAAAAAACCACTGCTGATAGAGATGAAGAAGTTTTTGCGACTTAAGGATCATAGCGGAAAATTACTAACAAAAATTAAAAAGCTTAAGAAGGACAAGAAGTCATTAAAAGACAAATTAGAACATTGTATTGAAGAGGAAGTTTCGAAGCCGCTAGCCATAACATGTCTAGTTGAAGATAAAGAAACAAATATTGAACCAGTCAATAACAGAACTCAAGAAGAGGATCAATCAGTTGAAGGAAAAACACACTCACATGTTACAATTTGGATGATGAAAATTCCCAAAAAATATTGTGTAACTAATTCAACAACCATAGAACTAGAAGGAAATCAAAATATTTCCACACACCTAATAAGGGAAATTAAAACCAAAAAAGTTCCCTATCGACACCCAAATCATGAGAGTAGACAACTCAACCAAGTTACATATCAGGACCATTCGGAACAGAAAAAACAAACTGATGCTCCAAAGAATATTGATGTAACCTCAATCCAGTGTTATGATGACAATTCGTTAAGAAATTCCAGTGATAAGAATATTCTACAGAAGATTAATCTAGGATGGTCTGATGCCTTCTCAATGCGACAATTTTGTTTGTCACTTAGAAGATCATATCGACTTGTATCAATGAAGATGACAGTGTCGAGACAAAAAGACATTTGAAACCGAAAAAGAGATCAAGCCTTTTGCATCAACAAGATTTGAGGACAAAGTTTTTTTGAGGAGGAAGGCAATGTTACGAATAAAATATATATAAATAATATAAATATAAGTAATGAGGATAATTGTAATAATTATTAGTTAATTAGTAATTAGGCTGAAGAGGCGTGCCTAAATGGGATATGACTCTCCATGAAGAGGCACTTGCCTAATATATAAGTAGGCCCCTCACTCTCATTGTATCATCATCTTATTCA
>APFE031053093.1:134028-201159 GCA_000404065.3 Pinus taeda
CCCCCCCCACCCCCTCTCAGTATTATTTCCAATAGGGAGATTAGGAAAACCTTACAAATTTATTGGAAAGAAGATTATCACAAAAAGTGGAACTTGGAGATAACAATAGTTATGTTGTCGAAGGCATTGGGAAGACATCAAATGAGCTAGATTCTAGGTTTGAAGAAGAATTTGGTTTCTCTTTCATGCTTGGAAGATAAAGGAAATAGAGTAGCATTTGTTTATGGAAAAATTCTTCTTTGGCCCAAAGGATCTAGTTTAGATTCCACTAGAGTAACTGGAGTTCGTGAAGGAAGGTTGTATAGACATTTGAAACAACCTACATAGGCACTTCTACGTAATTACATTATTCCATATCAGCTTTAGCATGTAATATATGCTCATCTCCATTATAGAGTATTTCCTGCATTAAAAAAAATGGTTTTAGGTGTTTTAGATTTGTAGGAAACATGATGGAGTATGCAAAGGATGGGCACTTGGAAATAATGTCAAGAAGCCTTTTCCAAGCAACGAAAGTGGATAGAAGGATATCCTAGATCTAGTCCATTTTGATGTATGTGGTTTTATGCCAATAAAATATCTTGGAGGATTTTTATACTATGTGATCTTTATTGATTATTGATCTCGCAAGACTTGGATTTAACTCATGAAGACGGAGGATGAAGTCTTTGACAAGTTCCAAGAATTCAAGACTAAAGTAGAAAACTTGAAGGGAAAGAAGATCAAGATTTTAAGATGTGATAATGGAGGAGAATACACCTAGAAGGATATTGTTATCTTTTCTAAAGAAGCTAGGAGCAAGAAGGAGTTTATAGTCCCTTACAATCCATAACAGAATGGAGTTGCTAAAAGAAACAACAGAACCATTGAAGAATTTGTTAAGGCAATGATACACCATGACCTGCCTATGTTCCTATGGAGTGAAGCATCGATGACAATTCTCTACATTAAAAATACAAGTCCTCATTGAATTTTAGAAGAAAAGACTCCTGAAGAAGCATTCACTGAACAAAAACCTCAGGTTGGTCATTTGAGAATATTTGGTTATCGTGTTTATATTTGTGTACCTAATGATAAGAGAAGGAAGTTAGAGACTTCAGGGAAGAAAGGAATATTCATTGGATATAGTGAGTCATCAAAGGCATTAGAATATAATTTCTAGGAAAAAATCTGGTTGAAGTTAGCAGGGATATGACCTTTGATTATAATGTGGCTTATCATAAATCTAAGGAAGTCCCCATGGACTCCAATGAGGATGAAGAACATGAAGCTCCCAAGGAAGAAAGATCTGGTCGATCAAATTCTCTATAACATCCCATTGATCATCAAGAAGAGCCAAAAAGAGCTGAGCAATCTAGTGGACATTCTTATTGTTCTTGAAATCAAGAAAAGGTCAACTTGGTTGAGATCCACCTTGTAGGAAGAATAAGGACATCTAGCACCACGTGGCACCTTCAGGGAAAGTAAGAGACCAAAGAGGTAATCTAGTTATGCAACATTAATGACTAATCTTATTGATTATGAACCTTCTACTTTTAAAGAAGTAGCTAGCCAACAAGTTTATAAGGATGTGATGTTGGAAGAATACCAATTGATTATGAAGAAAGATGTTAGAAGATTGTGCCAAGAAATAAATCAAATGGTGACCTTTGAATGGGTATATAAGAGCAAGCATGCAGTCGATGGCAATATTGATAAATACAAGGCCATATTTGTGGCTAGTGGGTTCTCCTAGAAAAAGGGAGAATATTACGATGAGACCTTTGCTCTGGTTTCCAGGTAGACTACCACTAGATCTATTATTTCTATTTCTTCTTCTATGGTTTGGAATTTACAATAAATGGATGTAAAGACTGCTTTTCTCAATGGCACAATTGAGGAAGAAGTGTATATTGAACAACCTCAAGATTTTGGGGTTCATGGAAGAGATCCTCGTGTTTGTGGATTGAAGAAAGCCTTACATGGACTTAAGTAACCACTAAGAGCATGGTAATCACAAATTGAAAGCTACCTCACAAGACTTGGTTTCCACAAAAGCAATGTTCATCCAAACTTGTACTTCAAGGTTGAGAAAAAGGACCTGTGATTCTATTATGTATGTTGATGACTTATTTTTTACAAATGTGGAGCATCTTATTATTCAGGGTAAGAGGGAGTTGGATTCTGAATTTTATATGAAGGATCTTGGTTTTATGCACTATTATTTGAGTCTAGAAGTATGGTAGAATACTCACAAGATCTTTCTTGGTTAAGGAAAATATATTATCAAGATCTTGCAAATGTTTGGAATGGTGGACTGTAAGTCAATGTGGACTCCCATGGTTACAAATCTAGGAAATATGAGAGACTCTGAGTCTGATTTTTTAGATCCATCCATGTACTAGAAGTTGATTGACTCGTTGATGTATTTGGTTGATACCATGCCAGACATTTTATTTGCAGTGAACATGTTGAGCCAATTCCAAGTGGAACCAAGACATGATCATTAGATTGTAGCAAAGTTCATATTGATATATTTTCATGGTATGATTGACTATGGTTTGAGAGATGCAGATTGTGTAGGGAGTGTTGAAGACATAAATAGTACATCTGGAGGTTGCTTCAGTTTGGGTTCTACTACGATTATGTGGATGAGCAGGAAATAGACATATGTTGCACTTAGCACTATCGAGGCATACTATTTTGTAGCTAGCTCGACGAGTTCTGAAGAAGTGTGGCTCAAAATTTACTCGCGATAGTATTTAATCATGTGCTTGAGCTAACCATGATATATTGTGATTTTCAAAGTTGTTTGAAGTTGATGGAGAATCCATTTTTCCATGACAAGTCGAAGCACAATTAGATCAAGTACCACTTCATTTGTGACATGGTGCAGAAGGGAGCGGTGAAGCACCTATATGTCTCTACTGATGAGCAGATTATTGATATTCTAAAAAAGCCTCTATCTTGAGTGAAGGTTGTACACTTCAAAGACAAGCTTGGACTTGTTGAGAATGACTTTCTCATAGAGAGGGAGTGTTGTTGAGATAACATCATAGACTCACAATTTCCTTGTGTCAAGTACATTGATCCAAGTTAGGGAGGTTCTCCATGTGTTAAGTACATTGACTTGAATTAGGGAGAATGGTCTAGTATAGGACCGATATTCTTCCTGTGTCATGTATGACCCAAATTAGGAAGAATGGTATTGGAGCATTAGGCCCTCAATTACTCTGAGAGAGTGTGGCCTTTTGTCATTCACTATGTGTCAAGACATTGACCTGAATGATGGTAGGCCAAGGCTAGTTTGGATGTCATGTGTAAAGTATTGACCTGAATTATAGTGATTAGATGATGCTAAATGATACCATGTGTCTAAAGTACTGTGAATTATGGTGAGGATATACCACTGGTCTATGGTACTAACCCAAATTATGGTAACTTGTTGATGTTATTGATTTACCATGTGTCAAAGATGTTTGACTTGATTATGGTATTTGGTCACTGCTATTGTTTACCATGTGTCAAAACTGTGACCCGATTATGGTATTTGGTTGATGTTATTATTTATCATGTGTCACAACTGTAACCCAATTATGGTGATGATTTGTTATAACCTTTTCTTACATAAATTTGTCCACATGAAGAACATTTGTCTAGTCGCTATGAATACCTCCCTAGCTAAGAGGATGTGTTGAATTTTGTAGCTATGGTCAATCTTCATAATTTATATTTTAGCCCTTATAATGTATAAAGAATTTGTAAGACATGTTCTTCATATCATTTTGATTATTTAGTCCTTAAAATAATTTATATATGACATGTTATTCATGTTGAATTTAAAAGAGAAAATTTTGAAATTTATATTTTGAATTTTTGGCTCTAAACTTGTCAAGTCGGATCTCCCTCAAGTCAAGTTGGCCCAAAGAAGAGACCACCCATTACGGACAGAAAGATCACAATATAAAGCCATTTGACCTCCTCCACAAAGGAATTATTCAACTCACACAAGAAATATATTTTTTGGGCATCCAAGCGAAGGACAAGAAGGACAAAAAGGATGAAAAGAAGGACAAAGATCATCTCTATAACTTGCACAAGTGAATATCCCTCTCTTCTAGTTGGCATGTGTGTTTCCGGGAACTTTCTTGGTAGCACATTTTGGGTAAGTTGAAGTTTCTAGGCATATTTTGGAGGCCAAATTCAGCCTAAGGTAGATCAGAGAGGGCCGAAGTTTGCAGGGAAAAAGTTTGACTTGCCTTGGATTAACTAAAGGGTTGCTTGACCAAGTTTGACCATAGCATTTTAATCAGTTTAATGTCATAGTTTACTAGCAACATTAGTTGTATCTCTTGTTGAATTGAAGAATTTATTAAGGAAAACGTTGTTGGGTTTTCTCATAACCGGATTTTCCCAGGATAAATCTTGTGTTCTCTTTGTGCAGTATGATATTTGTTGTCCTTATGGTTTTATGGTTGAATTTCTGAACTATAATTGCTTAATGATAAACTCGAATTGTTAAAATAAGATCTATATTATTATAAGTAATTATCATTATTTCATAAATTTGTGCTTGTATCTATTGCACTTAAAAAATCAACATTTATAGGCCCAAGTGCATGCATTTCCTCCCCTTGGCTCATTTATGAGATTTGATCTTTAAGTGAGCTAGTGGGAGACACGAGAAGTCCTTTAGAGGCTCCTTGACTCCACGTTCAGAAGTGTAGTGGCTTAATACTAAGCTCTCTAACCTAGTCCTTCCACTTGGTGGCTGAACATTTAATTTGGTTTGGCCAACAAATTGTTGAAATATCACTTGGATTTTTGTGGCTATCAAATAAACATTTGTGGTGATCTGTGAAAAACTGCTTAGGTGACTTTGCACAATTTTATTTTTTAAATGGAAACCTTAGGAACCTTTGGTTTTTCCTTCCATTTTGATGCTTTCTAACAATCACTAGTGCATTTACACATGCCATTCTTCAATGTTGAGTGCCTTAGATAATGCATCTAAGTGCATGACTTTTTAGTGATAACATATGTCAAGGGACAAATTTACTCAACTTAAATTTGATTTAATCATGTATATATCATGTCAAAAAATATTCCATAGTTTTTTTTATAAGTTAGAAATATTTGTAATACAAAAAATGTACAAAGATTACATGCATGGATGTCCTTTGACTCGGCAGTTGTCGGCCTAAGTTAAAGTAAAAAATATTGGTAGTCACAAAAGTAATGCAGGAAGGAGAATCTGGCTGAGAAGGAAAAACCAGATGTCCTCCTGGAAATTTCAATACATCAAAACAAATAACTAAAAAGAGAAGAACACAAGAATTCCTAAATTGCAGAGCCATAACGCTTCCAATTTCTACCTGTGAAAATGCGCCTCACCCAGCGAATTCTCTTGTGGATCTTCCCATTCCACATTAGTAGGTTTGTAGTAGTCATCTTCATCTGGTTGAGTATGCCTTTTTGAGGTGGGTCGACCAACCAACGCAGGGTGCACAGTTGGCTGAAGGAGGTTGATGCCACCTTAATAGTTGGCATGGGCTCCCTTGCAGCATGAAAATCATGGATCTACTAAAGCAACTTTAGAGGTATTGTGTTGTTCTTTGTGCATAGAAGAGAGACACTCCCCAATTCTACTCTGAGAATGGTTATGAGGTTAGGTGCCTTGTGTGATAGAGCCAACAAGGGACTAAAAGGATGAATCATTCATGGTGTGTGTTTAAGTCAAAAGGGAATTTTGAAGCTCCATATCCAAAGTGCCAATGAACACACATAATGCAGCCTGAGCATGAGTAAAGTACCAATGTCCATAATTCAAGCTTCAAGCATCATTGTAGCTTCTTCTTGGTCCTTGAAATTGTGCCTCAACACATTGTGAAGGGCCCACAGGGGGTCGAGAGTGTTGCATAGCTTTTGGTCTTTGACATCTGCTACCATGTGTTGATGATGACATCATTAAAATGTTCATCTCCCTAGATATGTTAAGGAGGGAGACATGGCTTGCCCCTTCCTCTGCCTCCCTTGTGAGGATGAGCACGCTCCCTCACCATGATTTGCAAAACTTATAGTTGTTACCTCAAACCATTTGCAAATACCACCTTTGAGCTTTTGTAGCCTGATCCTACAACGTTTCTTGTAATTAACGTTGGTCTCCTTAACATGCAAATTGTCCTAGCGATAAAGTGGATAAGCGTACCAGGTCTGATCACACCATAAATGTTGGGGGAATTTTTTCTTTCTACCACCACTTCTTCTTGGTCTATGGGCGTCTGGGAGAGCATGCCAGCGGCACCGCAATTCCCTGAATTAATTTATTTGGGTACATTGGTAATGGGGATGATTAATGCTTGCTACAATCATTTGGACACCTAGATTTGGGTAAATCTTCCATAACTATCGAGAAAGGTTGATTTTTATTATTATTGTTGACCTTCCTAAGGAAGGTAGGAAGGTGGCAAGAGTGAAGGATAAACAAATATTTGGGGGAAAGGAGAGGGGGTTACAATATTTGGGGAAAATTACTTTGTTTAAGGGAAGGATAACCTAGGAAGTGAAAAACTAGGAACTATGAGAGAGATTAAATTTTGGGATTAAATTTTGAGACTATGATTAATATATTGGTGGATTGTGTTGTTTTGGAGATTTGGGCATAAAGGGATAGGAAACCCCTATAGGTTTCCTAAGGCTAGGGAGCTAATGAGGTTATTCCTAGTTGGCTAGGAGGTAAAATCTAGTTTCAAATGTTAAGAAAGTATAACTAGGTTCGGTCTTCATAAATGTATTTTTTGATATTTGTATTTATTCAAGAAAAGAAATATTATTTTTGTTATATTTTTCAATGAGTTTCTTGCTCATTGAAATAAGTCTAACACATGTTAAAGTGATATAGGTGAGTCAAAGAGTCAAAATAAAATGTTGAATGCCTTAAGGGCATGTTACATCATGTATACTTATGTATTAGATTCAAAGATATTCCTCCAAGAAAAGTCACAAGTCCTCTCCTAGCAATGACATCACTAAATAATCAAATCCGAAGTGGAAAATTCAAGTCAGCCTCAAGTCGGCCTAAAGGAGGGACATACCTTTATATATAGAGGTTTTCCACTCCTCCAATGACAAGCATTCTTCACCTATGAAATCAGCGAAGGTAGAAGGCAAGATAAAGGGTAGCGAACGTAATAGAAGGATGTAAGAAGAGTCTCCAAGGCCAGTGAAGAAAGGAGGAAGAAAACCAAAGTGTGATAGGGTTGTCTTAAAGCCTATTATAGTCACACGTGTGAAGAAATGAGCCTCTTCTTGTGGTCATTACTACACTACTATCACAGTCATATAATCTCATTGGTTGGGAAATCAAACTAGGCCTATAAGGCCTCTCACTCAAGTGAAAATGGAGCTCTCCTAAGCGAAGAAGGAAGAGGTCAATCTCACAAGGAATCCCCTCACACGTGCGAAGAATTAAGGTTGCACTACTGTCATAACAAGTCTGCAACTATATCTCAAGAAAGAGCTCGGTTGAGCAAGGGAGAAAGGACTCCTTATATGTGAAAGACTTCACTAAGGATCAAGGAGAAATATCTCTTTTAGAGCTATCATAACAAGATCTATCATGAGTTTCTAGAAGAAGAACAAAGTGTTGAGAAACAAAGTGTCGGAAGAAGGAAGAACTTGACTTGTGCTTGGAGGATATTCTTGTCAAGAGTCCAGGGTTTGGAATTTGATCTGAAAATGAGACCTTAGATTAATATAAAGGTACTACAAACTCATGTGCAGGAATGCCTATATTACTTAGTGCAATGGATCGAAAATATTGTGAATAATATAGACAATGAGCAGTTAGAAAACATAATAGTCACACACATTAACACAACAAAATAATCAAGTAGTTCACCAGACTTCCTGGTTATGTCTCCTAGTCTAGCTTTCAGTGTTGACCTCTATATTATGTCTTCAAGAGAAGATTATTACAAATGTGAGCTCAAATCGAGTCTCAACATAAATAGTGACAAAACAATAGAGATTTACTTGAAATCCTCAAGTCTACAACAGTACACAAACTCTCTCTCTTGCTCTCTGTCTTCTGCTTTCTCTCTATCTCAGCAACTGCCTCTATGTCTCTGCCATTGAATGGATTTGAAGCCTATCGACACTTGTCTGTTCATCTCCCCTCTCGAGCTCTTTGGCTCCAGACTGCTGTCCGTTCAAATCCCTTTTTTAGCGTTAAACAATCATTGTAGAACGCTCTTAGGTATGGTGGCCACTTGTTTTTAAACGGAAAGGACCACTGGCACGGTTGAATTCCCCAGGAACACGTTTCTCTATTTACACAGAGAAATACACTAAAAACTGAAAAATACGTAAAAACTCTTTCTATTAGAATTCAAATAACATTGAATCCGCCCTATAATCCTTTCGGGTCCGCCTTTAGTCGCTATTGCAAGCCCACCCTTTATCTGTGTGATCTCTAATCCAATGGTTGATATCCATTTAAGGAAACTTATGTGCACGGAGATTACCCACCCGAAAATGCAGTTTTCTCTCTCCTGCACCAAGCCACGTGTCAGCCAGTGGATGGGCTCGGGTGGAGCCCAACCAATACCACTTATTCCCTGAGGCCCGCCCGAAATCCCGCTTACGACGGAACTCAAATAATATAGAGTTGCATGTATAAACCTTTCGGGTTCAGTTTTATCGCTTCGAGTGCATTTTATTTGTATTTCGGTTTTATAGTGGAAATGCGTAAATACATAGAAAAACCTGACAAATCCCTTTTTATCGAAACTCAAAATATATCAATTCGCATCCATAAATCCCGTTGGATCCGGTTATCGCAAGTCGCATGTTTGTATCGGCCCCGCTCCTTTGTATCATTTGTGATACGATATTGCGATACGATATATCACAATCGCATATCGCATAGTCTTCTGGTTGAGGGTTAAGTCCTCCTTGTGTTTTAGCGATGCGATATTGCGAGTAAATTTGGACTATTGATCTGTGCGCTTGATCGACGGTCCTCGTTGACTCGCGCTGATCGCTATCGTGATTTTTATACAGCTGCCTCCAATATCTCCCACTGGCCTCTGCCGATTGCGATATGCTGATTTGATTTGGACCGTTGATAGGTCCGATCCGACGGCTCCTGTGCATCCTATTTGAACCTTCGCTTTACTCTATTTTTCACCATTTCTTAATGTTTTTCCCATGTGATAGTGTTTCCGATAGTTATGTATACAAAGACTTAGAGGCTTTTAGGATCCATTTTGGATCACGCCTTCCCACTGAAAAGCTTTTGGACCACCAAAAGTTGGGTTTTAGGCATCGATCAAATGAGGATACAACTCCCTCACTTGTTTAACTTCTATCCATTGTGCTTTGCTCAGATTTGAACCTTTGAGCCCTATTCTCAGGTACTCAACATCCCCTCGACGTGTAGTTCTTACCTTCTTGTCTAGAACTGTGTCTTCCTGCAACTCATTGACATATTCAGGCAACAGATCCTCAATAGAAGGCAACTGACTTCGCTCTTCAGGATCTTCAATCATTGATGGTTTATACAATCTCAAGTTTTCTGCATTAATGACTGAATAGATCTGCATATAGGCTGGTAAATCAAGTCGAAAAGCATTTTCACCAATTTTATCAAGTACCTTTAAATGTCCATACCTTATTGGTTTCAGCTTTCTACCTTCACCTTGCATTCTGTCTTTGCTGATGTACAACCAGACTTGATCACCAACTTAGAAGCTATGCTCAACCCGATGCTTATCATGTCTCAGATTATACTTGGCTTGACTTCTTTCCAGCTGTTCCTGTACTGCCTGGTGAATTTCTTGGTTTGTTCAATGAACTTGGTTGCTTTGTCCACATCACTGTGTCCATCAACTGCTAAGTCTTTACCAAAGACAAAATCCAAGGGAGACTTTGGTATAAAACCAAAACAAGTGTCAAAAGGAGATCTCTGAGTAGAAGAGTGCTTGGCACGGTTGTAAGCATGCTGCACATAACACAAATTCTCATCCCAAAGCTTGGGATGCTTGCTGCAATAGCCTCTGAGCAACTGGATCACTGTCCTGTTGACCACCTATGTCTAACCATCTATTTGTGGATGAAATGTTGTGCGCTTCTTTAACCTGGTGTCCATCAACTCCCATAGATTTGACCAAAACTTCCCAAAAAATCGAGAATCTCGATCAGATACAATAGAAGTGGGTAAACCAAAATGAACCCATACATTCTAAAAGAACAAATTTGTTGTTTGTTCAGCTGTAACCTGCTTGTTACAAGGTATCAGAATACACATTTTACTGAACCTATCCACAACAACATACAAATAATCATGGCCCTTTCTAGATTTTGGCAATCCCCCAACAAAGTCCATGGAAACACTTTCCCAAGGACAAGAAGGAATTGGAAGTGGAGTCTACAAGCCTAATTTTCTATTACTAGGCTTGCTTGTAGCACACATAGTACACCCTTTGATATATCTAGAAATTGTCTCATGCATTCTTGGCCAATAACAGAATCTTTGCAATTGTGCAATTGTTTTACTTACACCAAAACGACCCGATATTAGAGAAGTACGTGCTTCTTGAATTATGTTAACTCTTTCATTTTGTGGAATGCATAGCTTTCCCAAATGATATAAGATTTGGTCCTTTACATAATAATCCAATTCTTCTACTTGTTAGGGCCATGACTTAAAGTTGCATATACATCTTTAAAATGTACATATTGAGCATATTGTTCAATGTAACTTTCATGCATCACTAAGTTATGCTTAAGCATAGTAGATGCATTTATGATTAGTCTTGACAACATATGTGCAACCTTATTGTGTATGCCCTTATTATATCTGATGACAATATGAAATTGTTGTAGAAAACCCATCCACCTATAATGTCTTGATTGTTGCAATTTAGTTTGTGAGTGAAAATATTGAAGTGGTTGATGATCTGTATGTATGATTGTTTCCTTACCCATTAGGTAATGTTTCCACTTTCTCACACTTTGTACTAATGCATACAATTCTTTATCATATGTGGGATAATTAACTATTGCAGAAGTAAATGTCTCAGAATGATAACATATGGGTTTACCGTGTTGCATCAACACTGCTCCCATGGCATAGTCACTAACATCTGTCTCAATCTCAAATGAATGTTGAAGATATGGCAGTGCTAGTATTGGTGTTGTACTAATTTTTTCTTTTAAGGTGTCGAAGGCTTTATGTTGTTTGCCCCCCCATTTAAACACCTGTTTCAATCCTGTTAAAGCATATAATGGAGTTGCAATCAAAAGAAAATTTAGCAATAAACTTTCTCTAGTATTGTGCTGCCCCTAGAAAACTTTTAACCGCTTTAGCAGATTTGGGTTTAGGCCATCTCATAATGACTTCGACCTTAGAGGGATCTATCTTAAAGTTACCACCCCCTACAATATGACCCAGATAATTTAAAGATGTTTTGCCAAACTCACATTTTGACAGTTTTACATAGAGATTTTCTCTTTTCAAAACATGTAAAGTCTGCTTTACATGGTCTTCTCATGTCTTACTAAAAACAAGAATGTCAACTAAATAAACAATTACAAAATCATCAATAAAGGGTCTGAGTACATCATTCATAACTCTCATAAACGTAGTAGGAGCATTAGTTAAGCCAAAAGGCATAACCAACCATTCATATAGTCCTTGCTTTGTCTTGAAAGCAGTGTTCCATGCATCTTGTTCTGCAACTCTGACCTAATGATAGCCACTACGCAAGTCTAACTTAGAAAAGTAAACTGCTTCTTTCAATTGATCTAATAGATCATCAATACGAGGAAGAGGATAACGATTCTTGATCGTTATTTTATTCAGTGCTCTATAGTCAATGCACATTCTCCACGATCCATCTTTCTTTCTCACCAACACGATTGGAGATCCACATGGTGATGTGTTGGTCGTATAAACCCTTTTTCGAGCAACTCCTGTACCTGCTTCTTTATCTATGCATTCTCTAAAGTTGACAACCTGTATATTCCAATGTTAGATAATGGAGCATCTTGCTGCAAACAAATATCATGTACTATTTCTTGCTTGGGTGGCAGACCTTTAGGTTCTTGAAATAGAACATCATACTCTGAAACAACTTTAACTAAATCAGCTTTCTGTTTAGCATCACAACCCTCAAATGCATTAGATTTTTCAGGATCCTTTGCCTTTACAACCATAAGTAAAAACTGCTTACTTGAATTCACAATTCTTTTCATCTGTCTTGAGTTTATGAGAGAGTAGTTATTTTTGAGTTTATGAGCTCTTATAATATATTCTATTCCATCTTTAGTGATTTGATACTTATTTTCAGCTCTATTGAAAATAGCTTTCCTATCATACAAGTATGGACTTCCTAAAACAATACCACATATATCCAAGGGAACTATATCTAACTCAACCTCATCTACAAATGTTGATCCAATAGCAAACCTAAGTTTACGTTGTCTCGTTACATGTAGCTATGTTTTATCACACACCCAACCTAATGGATATCGCTTCTCATGAGGTTTTGTTTGTAATCCCAACTTCTTTACAATTGTTTCAGAAATCCAGTTTACTTGTGATCCACTATCAAATAAACTATCAATCTTATTATGCTTGGAAATTACTCTAATACAAAAAAGCTCATTTATTTCACTCTCATTACTTCCATTATTAACATATTGTGTAGAATTACTTGTGGATGCTTCATAATCTTTACCTCTAATACTTGTGGCTGTAACTGTTGTTTCATTGCCTGAATCTAATCCAAAGTCTTATTGAATAGCTGCAACATTCTTTCTCTCCTTACCACCGAACTTCTTGGGTTTCAGTTCCGGATGTAAAGACCAGTAGTGTGCCTCATCGTCTCCTTCTTTATTGCAATGTGTGCATGAAGGTTTATCCTTCTTTACAGTGTTTGCTTTCCTCTCCTTCCATTTCAGTTTCTTCTTCTCCTTGTTCTTGCTTACAGAAGATTTATATGTTCCCCCAATCTCTGGGTTTACATTCTTACCTCTAGCTTCTAGATGTGTTGCTTGAACTAATACATCATCTAAGCTAGTGGGATTAAACATGAGTATAGTATGCTTTAAATAACCATGCAGACCACCTATATACTTCAATAAAGCCTCAGGTGAGTCTAATGATATTCCTAGAGTTAAAGCTCTTTTCCTAAATTCCTGAGTATAACTTTGTACACTCTGACCCTTCAACTGGCAAAGAGTTTGCCAACTCATCATTGCCTACTGCATGTAAGCTAGAGGATAGAATTTCTTTTTGATAGTAGAAACAAAGTCTTTCTAGGTAGAAAGGATTTTACCGTGTTTTTCCATATTAGCTTGTGTCTTGCCTTCCCACCATACTAGTGCAGTTCCTCCAAGTCGAAGGCTAGCCAACTGAATCTTTCTCCTTTCTGAATCAATGTTCTGCACCCTAGAATATACATCAATCTGTCTTATCCAATTATCTAGCTTCTTTGCATTTAGTTCTCCATCATAAATTGGCAAATCAAACTTCACATCTAATTTAATCAAAGAAGTTTTCCTCTTTTTCTTTTCAGGGCTAGTTTTATGCGAAGAAGATGATGAGGATGATGAAGGTGATGGTGGAGGAGTTGGTGGAGGAGGCATTTCTCCTATTCCTTTGCCTTCTGGAGAGGAAACTAGAAAAGGTTTCTCTGCTCCTTTGTCTGTTCTAGGTGTTGAGGGGTTTTTACCTCTACCCTTCTTAAATTCCAAATACATTTCTTCCACCATGGCTTGAAGCACCTTAAAACCTTCCATAAATTGAGATTCCAATCCCAATGGAGTTTCTTCTGCCATTCTCCTATGAGAATAGACTCTTCCAATCTTTGGGTTAGGCTCAAAAAGTTCTCCTTCTCCTAATCTGAGCTTTAATCTAGTTAGCATTCAAAATCCAGCACAAGCTTGTCTAACCTTAACAAAACCTAAAGCTCTGATACCACTTGATCTGAAAATGAGATATTAAATTAATATAAAGGTATTATAGAATCATGTGCAAGAATACCTATATTACTCAGTGCAATGGATCGAAAAGATTACGAATAATATAGACAATGAGCAGTTAGAAAACATAATAGTCACACACATTAACACAGTAAATAATCAAGGAGTTCACCAGACTTCCTGGCTATATCTCCTAGTCCAAGTTTCAGTGTTGACCTCTATATTATGTCCTCAAGAGCAGATTATTACAAATGTGAGCTCAAATCGAGTCTCAACACAACAGTGACAAAACAACAGGGAGTCTCAACTCAAGTCTACAAGAGTACACAAACTCTCCCTCTTGCTCTCTATCTCAGCAATTGCCTCTCTGTCTCTACAATTGAATGGCTTTTAAGCCTATCAACGTTTGTCGTTTTGTCCCCCCTCTCCGAATTTCTGGCTCTTGGCCGTTGTCCATTCAAATCCCTTTCTGAGCATTAAACAATAATTGTAGAATGCGCTCAGGTATGGCGGCCACTTATTTTTAAATGGAAAGGACCACTGGTGCGATTGAAATCCCCGGGAACACGTTTCTCTATTTACACAGAGAAATACACTAAAAACACTGAAAAATCCGTAAAAACTCTTTCTATCAGACTTCAAATAACATTGAATCCACCCTATAATCCTTTTGGGTCCGCCTTTAGTCATTATCGCAAGCCCACCGTTGATCTGTGTGATCTCTGATCCAACGGTTGATATCCATTTCGAGCGGCTTATGTGCATGGAGATTACCCACCCGAAAAGGCAGTATTCTCTCTCCTGCACCAAGCCACGTGTTGGCTAGTGGATGGGTTCAGGTGGAGCCCATCCAATAACACTTACCACCTGAGGCCCGTCCGTAATCCCACTTACCACAAAACTCAAATAATATAGAGCTGCATGTATAAACCTTTCGGGTCCAATTTTATTGCTTCGGGCGCATTTCCTTTGTATTTCGGTTTTATAGCAGAAATGCGTAAATACATAGAAAAACCCGACAAATCCCTTTTTATCGGAACTCAAAATATATCAATTCGCATCCATAAATCGCGTCGGGTCCGGTTATTGCAAGTTGCATGTTTGTATTGGCCTTGCTCCTTTGTGTCATTGCGATGCGATATATCGCAATCGCATAGTCTTCGGGCCGCGGGTTAAGTCCTCCTTGTGTTTTAGTGATGCAATATTGCGAGTAGATCTAGACTGTTGATCTGCACACTTGATCGACGATCCTCGTTGACTCACGCTAATCGCTATCATGATTTTTATACGACTGCCTCCGATATCTCCCATTGGCCTCCACGGATTGTGATACGCTGATTTGATCTGGACCATTGATCGGTCTGATCCGATGACTCCTGTGCATCCTGTTTGAACCTTCTCTTTACTCTGTTTTTCGCCATTTCTTAATGTTTTTCCCATGCGATAGTGTTTCTGATAGTTATGTATATGAAGACTTAGAGGTTTTTAGGATCCATTTTGGATCAGCATTGATCAATATGAAGCTTTAATAAGAGAAACTTACGAAAGGGTTTTCCTCTCTAAGAGAGAGAGTTTTTCCCCTGGCAGAGAGCCAACATATTGTGTTCTTGTTCTTATGTTTTGGTAGCAATTTGATGAAGTAAAGACACAAGAATTAATAAGGCAAGAAGAAAATTAAGCTAACAAGATAAATTGTAAAAGATCTTCACAAATTGTTATCAATTCTAGAAGAACCCTACTATATCTAATTTCCCTAGATTCTTCAACATGGTATCGGAGCTAATGTGACACACCAAGGAAAGGGCGTCTCAAGAATGCTCATAAGGTGAATCATCAAGGAAGAACATCTCAAGAACATCTACAAGGTTGAAGCATCAAGCCAAGAAGTCTCAATCACATCAAGGACAAGAAGGTATACCATATATCATTCATCAAGAAAGTCTACAAAGCAAGAAGAAAAGCCTCATGTAAAGGCACCTACAAGAAGATAAAATCAAAGAGGGACCTACATCAAGCTACAAGTCATCAAGCAAATCTCATCATCAAGCAAGCCCATTTGAAAAAGCAACTTGAAGAACGTCAAGATCGAAGGAAGGCAAGCCATAAAGTATTCAAGAAGAAAGCAAGTCCACTACATATGCAATCCTATCAAGTAAGTGTATGTCCCCTTTTGAATATACATCAATGTCTTTTTGCAAGGAAAGAAAAAAATTGATTGGGACCAATAATTTCCTTGCATGGAAAAAGAGGATTGATTTACTTCTCAAAGAGAATGAACTTCTAGATCACATCAATGGGAATATCACTATCCCCGCTAAGGAACAAACTCAAGCCTTAGCGAAGTACAATAAGGATGAGACAAGAGCTCAAAGGATTATAATAGAATCTATCAAGGACTCTCTCTTTCCTTATGTCTCCAAATTTGAAACATCAAAAGAAATCTATGACAAGCTAATAGAGTTATTCTCGGAAATCACAACTGGAGAAGTGATATCTCTACGAAATGATTTGTACAAGATGAATATATCAAATGAAGGAATATATCCATACTTCATGAAGATCTCTGAGATGAGGGATCAACTTCAAGAGCTAAGAGAAGTCATGTCTGAAAGAGAAATTACAACTGTAGTACTCAATGTTCTACCTGAGGATTGGGGCAACTTCACATCAAGCATATATGCTAAGAAGGAAGCTACCCCACTAAGTGAACTATGGTATCTATGCAAGATAGAGGAAACTAGACTCAAAGAAAAATATGATGTGGGATCAAAGGGGAAATAATTTGCTACCATGGCCAAAAGAAAAGGAAAATTTGGTAAATTTGGTCCACGAAGAAAAAGCAATAGAGATATGTCCAAAGTCCAATGCTTTGGATGCCAATAATATGGACACTACAAAAGGGATTGCCCTAAACTTAAGAAGGACACCGACAACAAAAGAAAAAGGGAAGAAGATCATGTAACTCAAGAAGTCAAAGAAGAAGACAAGACGCAGAAGAAGGAAGATCCTCCAGATCTCTACTATGACTAAGTCAACCTCTTTACTTAAAGTCTTCTTTCAAAGTTGTGAGTAGTATAGGAGAATATATAAATAGAATAGATTGCATGGTTAAAGATATATTCTAGAATATAGGAGCATGGTGTAGATATAGCTCAAGATATTCATATGGAAGGAGGATACCTATTATAGAACCTCATCCACAATGAAAGAATAATTGATCATGATTGAGAATCTTAGAAGGCCTATATCATCAAAAGGAAGAAACATTTGCAGGATAAGGGTCTTCAAGATCATCTAATAGAATCTTCAAAATAAGGTTTATACATAAGTGAAGATGTATGATTGGGAGTCCCATTTATGGGATTCAAGAAAGGATGATATGCAAGCAAGAGAAGATGAAGAAAGAAAGGCTACAACAATCGAGGAGAATTATCAAATGAAGCCAAGATGATCAAAGAAGAACCAATATGAGCTATGTATGCATCAAAGTTTAAGTCATGTCATCATATATATTGGGTCATGGGAAAATTTCTAGAAGCATGATCAAGTATAAAAGGATTTATTTCACCAATGATATGCTCGAAGGCATGTACTACAATTCAATAAAGGTCAACATGAAGAATTTCTCTCATAATGAGTATAAGGTGGTTGACTAATCAATCCAAGAAGAAGAAAATGAAGAAAGATATCATGAAGGAGCAAATGAAGAAAGAGACCAATCATGTGAAGAACACCATGGTCACAAAAATCACTATCTGGCAAGATTCATTAACATCTCCCAAAAGAAGGCATGACAACTCTGACAAAGGAAGAAAAAGATCAAAGGACCCTTGACACCTATGAACGCCTTGGAGATAGTAAGGTGCAGATAACTGATTCAACTCTACAAAGATGTCATAATGAAGAAGCCATCCAGCAAAAGCACCATTTGATGTTGACGCAGTATCAAGATGAAGTCGTGAAGGGCTACTAAATCAAAGTATGGGAACAAACAAGTACAACTAAGCATCCACGTGATAAGTATTCTAAAGCATAGACAAGATGTCAAAGGAGTAGCTAGATGACAAAAGGACCTGATATGTATCAAGAAGGCTACTTTCCATGAAGGGAGAAATGTCATGACAAATCAGGAAGGAAAGTGATTGATGGTCGGTGGCCTACCAAAAAGAAGTTCAAACAAAGACTTCATGACATCTAAGGAAAGAAGAATATCAAGTAGCTAAAGGACCCACAAAGAAGAAGTTTTTGATGAACGGACAAGTCCTTAGCTAGGAGGGAGTTCTAATAAGTTCCCAACTACAAAGGATCCTAGGAAGGTTCCTTGTCAGAGGAAACTTGGGCATGTATTCCTCAATCAAGAGGAAGAGATGGACACAAAATTATTTTCTTCACTTGGGAAGAAAGAATGGGAGGATTGGATAATCATCTGGCATCTGATTCTCTTTGAAGATGTGTAGGGTGTCCAAGATAAGAGTAGGCAAGAGGATCAATATTCTTTGAGGGTTGGGAACCCAAGACAAGAATAGTCCTAGAAGGTCATACTCAGTGAACACCTGGGTGGGTATGTACCTTGAGAGACAATGACTAAGGTGTCTATAAGTCATTGGTCTTGCCAACATTGTGCTCGGATCTTATGAGAGATAGAGTTGTTAGTCAAGGCCTTTCTATGAAAAATGTTGGTTACTATGATGTTATAACAGATGGATTGCCAATCCGGTTTCTCTTATGTGAATTCTTCAAGATTGAAAAATAGACAAACACCTTGTAATGATTTATGAATACCTCCCTAGTTAAGAGGGAGTGTTGAAGAAAGTGTAAATAGGTTCGGTATTCATAAATGTACTTTTGATATTTGTATTAATTCAAGAAAATAAATATTATTTTTATTATATTTATCAATGAGTTTCTTTCTCAATGAAATAGGTCTAGCACATGTTAAAGTGTTATAAGTGAGTCAAAGGGTCAAAAGAAAATGTTTAAGACCTTAAGGGCATGTCACACCATGTATAATTATGTATTAGAGTCAAAGATATTCCTCTAAGCAAAGTCACAAGTCCTCTCCTAGCAACGACATCACTAAAGAAGCAAATTCAAAGTGGAAAAGTCAAGTCGGCCTCAAGTTGGCCTTAAGGAGGGACATACCTCTAAATATAGAGGTTGTCAACTCCTCCAACAACAAGCATTCTTCACCTATGAAATCAATGAAGGTAGAAGGCAAGATAAAGGGTAGTGAAGGTAATATAAGGACAAAAGAAGAGTCTCTAAGGGTAGTGAAGAATGGAGGAAGAAGACCGAAGTGTAATAGGGTTCTCTTAAGGCCTATTACAGTCACACGTGCGAAGAAAGGAGCCTCTTCTTGTAGTCATTACACCACTGCTATCACATTCATATAACCTCGTTGGTTGGGCAATCAAAGTAGGCCTATAAGGCCTCTCACTCAAGCGAAGAAGGAAGAGGTCAATCTCACAAGGAATACCCTCACATGTGCGAAGAAATAAGGTTGCACTACTGTCATAACAAGTCTGCAACCATATCTCAAGAAAGATCTTGGTTGGGAAAGGGAGAAAGGACTCCTCATATGTGAAATACTTCACTGAGGAACAAGGAGAAATATCTCTTCTAGAGCTAGCATAATAAGATCTATCATTAGTTGCCGGAAGAAGAATGAAGTGCCTGAGGACGAAGTGTCGAGAAACAAAGTGTCGGAAGAAGGAAGGACTTGACTTGAATTGTGCGTGGAGGATATCATTGTCAAGGGTATAGGATTTGGCATTGATCAATAAGAAGCTTCAATAAGAGAAACTTACGAAAGGGTTTTCCTCTCTAAGAGAGAGGGGTTTTTCCCTGCCAGAGATCCAACATCTTGTGTTCTTTTTCTTATGTTTTGGTAGCAGTTTGATGAAGTCAACACACATGTATTAATAAGAAGTGAAAAAGATTAAGATAACAAGATTAATTGTAAAAGAGCTTCAAAAATTGTTATCAACTCTAGAAGAATCCTACTATATCTATTTTCCCTAGATTCTTCAACATCAAGTACTCTCATTGGGAGAAGAGACAGATCTATAGGAAGCTAATCAACATCAAGGGACTGAATTAAGTAAAATTAAGAGGTATTATACTTGTCATAACCGTATACGTTATCACCAAAAAAAGATCACCTATCCATTTCTAACTAGGTGGATCGAAATACACCATGTGGATTTAATTTTACCATAGTAAAATCACTTTCACTATGGAAAATAATTTGGTAAACCACTTTTATTAAAATATTTTATGCTTTAAATAAAAAAAACCCATGAAAATAATTAGATAAATCATTATTTATTTAATTTTCTCTCTGAATTATTATTAAATCATTATTTAATAATTATTCCCTGTCACATTTGACTAAATCCCTTAGGAATATTTCCATAAATCATTATTTAATTGAATTTCCTTATTTTTGTTATTAGAATAATTATTAAATCACTATTTAATAATTATTTTGACTTCACACCTTCTTGTTTCTCGCAAAATAATTAAGAAATCATTTTATTTGTTAATTATTTCTAAATAAAGGAATTTAACCGTTTTAAATTCATTTTCCCTCTCCAATAAATATAATAAAGTAGTCCAAGTAGTTAGATCTAAATTTGGTCAATAATATTTTATTATTCTCCATTTTCGAGATTAACTCCATACTTTGCTATATAAAGGAGGTTTTTAATCTATTCTTCATCATGATCGTTATCATCGTCAATACTATCGTCCTTTTCTTGAGCTCCCATTTGAGTTCTTCATCCTTGTTTGGGTTTTTTCACATGATTGAGAGAAAGAATTATATTTTTGAAGCATCAAGGATATCAAAGGACCCATCCCACGAAGGGGGACTTATAGACCAATCTCTAAATCTCCTTCACCGGGTGTTATTAATAAACATTTATTCATTAAAATTATCTTTCCAATTGGGTTATTATTCTCGATACATTATTTTGTTGCTATTTGTTTTGGATCTTGTTTTCTTTTACTGCAAATTTCCCATTTGTATTGCAAATATAGAATTATAGCAGTCATCAAATTGTTGTTAGGGTCACTTGTCACCTAGTAACTTAAGTGAGGATTTTTGGTAAACCTTCCAGGAATTTTCACACTAACAGATAGCAACTCCACTGAGGAACGGATCTATGCGGAAAACACCTTATAGGACTGGTTGTGGGAAGAAGTTGGTCCTCTACCCCACCTTTCTTTGGACAACTCTGCTTGTGGGGATGAGATTTTGTCAAGTAAGAAGTTCTTTCGAAGGCCATTTGAAACAATAGATCTAGGATTGTTTGAGGATTCATATCACCTATAGGCTAGAGGTATTTTTTATTTGATAGGACGTTTTTGCTTGCATTAGAGTAACATCATTAAAATAGTTAGTTTACACTTGGCACCACTACACTAGGTGTTTGCTTGTTGCTTGTCACTCTTTTCTTCCTATCATTATCACTTAGTCTAGACATCATAGCACCTCCAAGGCGTTTGTCGCATTGAATTCGAGAGCTTCACCCTCGGTTCCTGTTAGGCCATATCACTCCTCCTCGTCGGGTGCGAGTTCATCCTACCATTCCTCCATCGAGTCATCATTCTAATTCTGCTGGTTCGTCCCATTCATCCTTTGATTCTGTGTCCCCTCATCCTCATATTTCCATCATGTCAGGCACCAATGCAGGTGTTGGAACCTAGGGCGGTAACCCAGGTGCAAACCAGGGTACCCCCACTAGCGGAACCTCAACCGGTGTGGTCACTCCGACTCCTTTACTTCCTTTTGTCGTTGGTCTAAGTTTCCCAGATTTTAACCAACTTATCAATTATCCCTTCTCCACGATCCCACATGGCCAACAACAACTACAAAACCCCCTTCAGACATCCTAAAGTTTGAGGGTAATCCTGGAGAAGACCCAACCAATCATGTTCGCCCCTTTCATATGTGGTGTTCATCCAATTCTATTACCGACAACTCCATTCATCTTCGGTTGTTCCAATGCATGCTCTTTCCCATTTCCATTCCACTTTAGCAACTCTTTCCACAACCTTTATTTCATATTTCTAGTTACCTCTCCGTTATGATACCGATACTGAACTTTTGACTTCATTCCATCAAACTTCTGCCAATTGCCTTTTTGACCATGTTCAGGAATGGCGTAGAAGGAGGAGCATCTGTCGAGCTCTTGACTTCGAAGACCAAGCCCCCATTGCTAAATATGTTGCTTCTCAATTTCCTCAATCCGAGGAAGAAGCTCACCATATAGCTCTTAAATTTCACATGATTTACACCCAATTAGGTTACGTTTACACTATCATCCCCGATCTGCCTTGGCTTGGTGCTGCTAATGCACTAGGGGCATCTCATGCCGCGAATAGCATTGTGGGAACCCTTTCACACACCCTACCATATGCTCCTCCTCAAATGAGTTATGGTTAGACTCAGGGAGGGAGCAGTCCCATGTACAATTATCCCTCCCCCAATCCTTCTCAGGGAACTCCTTATCCCAGTCTGCATCAACCGATGCCATGGCCAGTTGTTGCACCATCTGCTTATACCAATGTTGCCCCATCCCTATATTGTCTGTAGGCACAACCTACTGCTCCATCTCCTTCTGTACCAATGCCCCAACCCCCCATGCCTGCTCCCCTTTTGTCCTCACACACACCTCCTCCACAAGGATAATTGTATGCTTAGTAGAGTGGTCCTAATCCCCCAAATCCCTAGAAACAGAACAAGGGGAAGGGTAATAGGAACCAACAGCTTCAAGGTAATCAAGGCAACTAGGGTGCTCCACCCAATGCCCCTCAGGGTCCTCCACCTAACCCCACAACCCAGCAATAGGGCGGTCAACGCAAGCATAACAAGGTTCTTTGTATGAAAAAACCTTGTGCTTGTTGTGGAGACTATGGTCATTATACTCATGAGTGTCCCCTATTACCTCAGATGTGCCAAGCATGGGAAGTTCAAGTAGCTTCTCGAGGTTCGCAACCCTCTGCTCCTCCTCCCCCTCCTGCTTCATCTCAACCTGTTGGGCTTACCAACCATTTTCCCCACCAAGGGTATATATTTTCCCAAACTTCTCAAGGTTAGTTTGCTCAACCGACTCCTCTATCTGGTCACCATGATTATCAGATTCTCATGATGAATTCTGATGAGGTAACCACTGAACAAGTCAATTTCCAAACTCGATCGCATCAATATCACAAGCCCCCCGCTAAGTCTACAACTGAGTCCCCAACCAAAGTATCCCCCAAGCCTCTATCGTTTCCAAACAGTACCATACAGATCCCTCAACCTAGGTTTGAGGTCATTCCCAAGACCCCCAAAGGTCCGTTATGTCGAAATGTTGCGTCTTCCAAAGCCACCCATACATATAACATAGTAGATGACTTGGCGCAGTCTCCTGCTGCCATGTCAACGCTCGAAGTTCTCCAGATGTGCCCATCACAATGAAAATTTCTATTATCTACTCTTGGCATCGTGGGTCCTCAAGATGATCAGATGATTGTCTTTGACGTTGACAAATTGAAAATCCTCCCTTACCTTCATCTTTTGCTTTCCAAATTCTAATCTCCATTCGAAATGTCACTATCCAGCGGTGTATCATTAACGAAGGCACATCCACCTGCATGATGGTTGCCAATGTTTGGAAACAACTTGGTTCCCCTAACCTATATTTATCCACCATCACTTTGCATGCATGCGAAGGTCACCCCTCACAACCCCTTAACTTATACCTCAACTGCCTAGTCACAATCGTTGGTAAGACCGTCTGTATTGACATCGAAGTCATTGATGCTCCCTTCAACTATAACATCCTTCTGCGTCGTAGTTATACTTATGCCATGTCAGCTATTGCATCTGCGGTTCGTCGTAAGATGTGATTTCCACACAATGGAAAGATCGTCACCATCGATCAGTTGACGTATTACGATCCAAAAGCCCAGACTTCACCTCAGACCAACATTCCTTATGTGGCTAGAAATAAGATTGTCTCGTTTGTTTCTCTAGGATTCTATAAAGATTCCTCTTTACTTGATTCTTACTATGGCCCCCCACTTAATCCTTTTGAGCCTAACTCATTGAATGTTTGCATGCTCCAAGCATCGCAGGCCACCCACAAACGGGCCACTATGCCTTCACAATAGATTTCACCTTCCCAATCTGTTGTGCCTACCTTAACCACACCTGACAGTACAAATCCTCAAGGACCATCTCCTTTTGTTGGTGTCTCTCCTAATCCTTTTCCACCTGGATCTGTTCCCCCAGCCCTTAACCATTCGGGAGTTGTTCCTCTAGGTCATTACCCTTTTGGTTAGATATCATTCTTGTTTCCACCTCCCAAAGTTTATTCTACACCTGTCATGGCTACAACGAGTCTACCTAATATCACCTTAGGTATTCCAGTTTGGTACATTGATCCCCCTACAAACACTCCACCTTATCAGTTGAAACCTTACACCGCTTTGACCTTGGTCTAACCGGTCGTTCCTACCCTTGCCTTTGCTTCAGTTCCACAGAAACCTAAATAGGAGCCTACTCCTATTGCGAAAGCATCTGGAAAGGGGGGAAAATCCTGAAAGAAGGGATCCCAAGACAAGGATCCCACAACAACTCTAACTGCCCCTAAGCCCCCAAATCCTCTTCCTCCTTGCACTTTGTGTGATGTTGTCGGTCATGCCACCAATAACTATCCTGAACTCCCTCACATTAAAGAGGTTGTCATTGATACATTTCTTGATGCTAACATTCCTGAGGTCCATGCAACCTTGCCTGAATTGGCTAAGAGAATATGATTTTTATGCACAAACCACCCTTGCACTTTGTGTGATAACTACAACCATTATTCCCATCATTGACCCTGTCTTGAAGATTTTTGTGATACACTTCAAGTACTTCGCGAAATAGACACCACTCATAATGAGTCCACTTCTCCTTTACCTGTGGAGTCTGATCCCACCCTTACTCTAGAACAAGAGGTCTCCCATCCACCCATCATGATCCCTCCCCCTGATGTCGAGATGACGGACAATTCTTCTCCCATCCTCTACCTATAATCATTCATGAGATCGCTCCCTAAGAACTCCCTAGATATCTCCTCTTGTGATTCCATTGAACCTCCTTCAGCGAACACAACGGTCTCAACATCGGTAGATACCCCCCTCTACTTGTCATATGTCTCCCAGTCATGACAATGCTTATATGAATCTCGTTTATCATGAAGATGCTTCAGGTAACTCTTCCTCGCCATATGGTATTTCTTCCTCCAGTCTGTCCATCTTCCATTATGATGAAGACATCATAGAAGCCATGACCACCCCTAATTACCCCTAGGATGATATGCACCATCATGTGTATTTCCTTCCGTGGCATACCCATGACCAATATGTTATGGAGTCCAAAGATTTCATCCATAATAAAATCGATTGGTTTAATAACCCCTTACTTCGAACCCTCAAATTCGAACCACATACACCTTGTGGCCATTTGGTTTCACCTAGTGTTTGGGTAGGGGGAATCTATATTTGAGTGTCTAGGAGAAGCAATTCTCCCCAACCCTCCTAGTGCATTTTCTAGTGTCGACTATAGTCCCATTACTCTTCCCCATCTAGAAGAACCTCTAGAGTCTCCTCTCACTTCAGATCACTCTTGGGATTATCCACTTAATCATTCCTCCATCTTACCTCAACAACCCAGTCCCTTAGACATTGTTGTTGTTTAGCCCCCATGTTTTCTAGGTGAGCATCAGTTCATTATATCTGCACCCACTCTTTGGTATAGTAAAACCATGTTTGTAAACCTAGAAATTCAGTCCATTTGATTCATATATGTAGTACCAAATGAGATCGGTAATCCACCATTTCCTTTCTCTAACTATATCTATCCACTCTTCTCATAAGAAGACATCCATAAACAAGTGCAAAATTTGTTTGGAGTCCACTACTCTAACTACATATGGTATGTCCATAACATAATCCACATATCCATATAAAATGGGGGGCACACATGCCCCTCCATCTCGTCATAATCCTTTGGAGGATCTCGTTCCATTTGGGCCAGGATGCTTAATCCCTTATTTGAACACTTGGAATGCAATGGTGCCCACAAACTCCTACTGCTAGGAGGCATCATTCCCACCTTCACATACAAGATCAATCCCCTCCATCACATATGCTTGGGGGAACCATAACCCCCCCCCTAGCCACATTCTCACTTTATTAACATAAGCCTTGGCCTAGACCCCACCGATTTAGGTATGGTCGATTATCCTTTCATTCCCTGGATAGTTTGTCCTACTGGCCTCTCTGACGAGCCATATACACATTGCATATCGTAGATGTTTGATACCATATTTTCATTCTACTCTATGCCATACCACATTTACCATCCAGTCCCTATGACAGACTTGATTGGCAGGGATGATCCTAGACCTTCTCTAGTAGTTCATTCATGTGTTCCTTTATTACCGTGACTCTTCATCAGGAACCATTCTTCCAAGAAGCATTAAGGTCGTCCTTAGACAAGTAAGGTCATATATCTAAAAGTTGCAAATCTTGATTCCGAAGGTTGGTTTTTCTGCTACGATCTCCACAAGATTTGCGGCCTTCTCCTCCTCTCCAATTTCTCCACAACTCACTATGCAAATGAATTTGATTTGAAGGCAAAAATCCCTTTTAAAGGAAAAACCCTATTTTCTTTGTCGTTGATTCCGACCAAACCGTAGCTTTATTTGATGAATCATCAACATCGTTGGAAGGCTCTCACTGAGTTCCATAATGGGTCTCTCTTTGTTTTTGGTAATTTGACACTTCACCCAGAAGCCATTTTTTCCATGAAGTCTCACTTGTCGCCTCTACCGAATCTCTTAATTTGAGCCACCCGTTTTCTGGTACCACTTTACCTTTGCACTGGTTAGCCCTCTTGTCGATTTTCATCATGAGTAACCATCATTTACTCATGCTTTTATGGTCCCAATCGGGCCTCCCACATGTGGCAGCATCATTGAGTCACCCTTGTTCATAGCATTTGAGATGTGTCACCCTCGTACTTATGGAGTCTGTTCTAATTCCAAATTGTGTCCCGTTACAATGTTTCATTCGTTGTCATGCCACATTTATTCAATTATACTTATATTTGGCCTCCAATCCTTTTGATTTGTCTTTGTTGAACCCCCGTTTGAGTGATTGACCATCCCATCTAGATTTGAGTCATTTGTTTCCAGGTCAACCATTTTTATTATGCTCTGACAAGGGAAGTTGCCAGTCCACCATCCATCATGTTTCCTTCCATCATCATCCCTGGTGTCAGTCCATCAGTCACTCTGTTATGTTCCCTCGAGCCTTTGTTGAGGATTCCTCATTACCTCAACATTAGCGGGCTCTCTTTTGTCGACCTCAACACATTTATTCCATAGGAGTAGTCTAGAGGGCGGCGTACCCTAGTTCCAACTCCCATCTTTCTTCAATAACTCAGATCAAGCAAAGGGTCTCATTATTGCCCTTTGACTTAGTTGTTTCTCACTTGCTCGACATTAGATCCTTCTTGCACGATTGAGATTTGTATGCTTGATGGTTCGATGATCCAAATGATTTTCCCAGTGCTTCCCGGGTGTGTGTGTGAGATGTTTCAAACTTCATGAGGGGGTGGCCCTTCAGGTAGCCCCCCACATGCCCGAATGACCACAAATGTTGATCCAGCCTCAGATGCAGTACACAAATTTGATGGGTTCGGTTTCCACCGCTTGCAGTGCCCACATCATGCATGTCTCCTTCAGATGATCCATTCAGGTCTTCAGAGCCCTTCCCTATACAACAGTGCTTCTTCGGTTGTGATCCCCCCTCCCCATGTCATTTTGAGGGGTATTATATCTCATGTACTCAAATGTTATTGTATTCAATCCTGGCTTATGTTTTTCCAGGCGCATTATGTATATAGGATCCACTGTATTATTTTCTGGCCCATTGGTGCCAGTATATCATGTATCACGTACTTTGTATCTCAGTCCCATGTTGTTGGGCTCACCATTATTCTTTGTACTCAGTTATCTTATCGGGTATGGGTATGCCTCCCCCGACTCATTTGAAATCATGTACTACCACATAAAAGGAAACTTATGTCAATATTGTTGGTCTCGCCTCCTCCATTTCTTGGCCATTCTTGACTTGCTTCATCTCTCTCTCTCTCTCTCTCTCTCTCTCTTTGACTTCCCTTTTGGTGTCTTGTGGAAGTGTAATCTACAACGTATTTTAGTGATACAAATGGCTCCTAACACTCGTACGTATGGGGGCAATCTGTTATCACCAAAAAATGATCACCTGGCCATTTCTAACTAGGTGGATCGAAATACACCATGTGGATTTAATTTTACCATAGTAAAATCACTTTCACTATGGAAAATAATTTAGTAAACCACCTTTATTAAATTATTTTATGATTTAAATCAAAAAGCCCCATGAGAATAATTAGATAAATCATTATTTATTTAATTTTCTCTAGGAATTATTATTAAATCATTATTCCTTGTCACATTTGACTAAATTCCTTAGGAATATTTAAATAAATCATTATTTATTTGAATTTCCTTATTTATGTTATTAGAATAATTATTAAATCACTATTTAATAATTATTTTGATTTCACACTTTTCTTGTTTCTCGCGAAATAGTTAATAAATCATTTTATTTGTTAATTATTTCTAAATAAAGGAATTTAACCATTTTAAATTCATTTTCCCTCTCCAATAAATATAATAAAGTATTCCAAGTACTTAGATCTGAATTTGGTCAATAATATATTATTATTCTCCATTTTCGAGATTAACTCCATACTTTGCTATATGAAGGAGGGTTTTTCATCCATTCTTCACTATGATCATTGTCATCATCAATACTATCGTCATTTTCTTGAGCTCCCATTTGAGTTCTTCATCCTTGTTTGGGTTTTTTCACACGATTGAGAGAGGGAATTCTATTTCTAAAACATCAATGATATCAAAGGACCCATCCCACGAAGGGGGACTTACAAACCAATCTGTAAATCTCCTTCACTAGGTGTTATCAATAAACATCTATTCATTCAAAATTGTCTTTCCAATTGGGTTATTATTCTGGATACATTATTTTGTTGCTATTTGTTTTGGACCTTGTTTTATTTTACTACAAATTACCCATTTGTATTGCAGATCTAGAATGATAGTAGCCATCAAATTGATGCTAGGGTCACTTGTCACCTAGTGACTTAAGTGAGGATTTTTGGTAAACCTTCGAGGAATTTTCACACTAACACTATCATTCATCATTAAATTATGAAACTATCAAATTAAATTATGTGGTGATTCTACGTTGAAAATGAAGTTGTAATTGTGGAAAAAAATGCAACGCAAGGAAACGAACACTAATATTTTGATTATATAGTAAATTTTTGAAACATAATCTGAATTTTTGCAAAGACTAGATTTCACTAGTACGCAACCTGAAGAATATATGTATAATGTCAATTCATTTATAACAACAATTTAGTAGAATGTATAACTTTTAAGCCCATGTGAAGGGTCTTACAATAAACACACTAATACATTAAAAAATGAGTTATCCTAGAGAAATACTCACGCCAAGGAAGAAATCCAACATAAAAATGCATTATCTAGTTAATATCACAATACAAATCTCTAACCACGTTCTCCATATAGAGTTTGTTGTGCTTTTTCATGAGCCAAAAAATTACGTTACAGAGGCTCCTTAGATATTCAACTTACTTTGTTTTTCTTTCTCAACTTAATCCTTAAGCACAAGGTCACATAGAAAAATCCTCTTCAATATGTATTTTGAAAATGCATGGATCTTACTCTACCCAAATTATGTGCCCTATGTTTTCCTTGTTAGAAATATGTTGTCATTGATGGAAATATATGGCAAAAGATGTCAAATATGGAAAAGGAGGACGCATGTGTTCAGGATCACGCACAAGAAGAAGAATGAAGATCATCACTAGTGGAGAGTGGTGTAGATACTTTTGAAGGCATTTTTAGTGAAAAATATCACTTGAAGATCATATGGAACCCAAGTATATGGATAGAGCCTTAAAATATATTTCTGGTGGTATGTGGAAGGCTAGAAATGGCCTCCTGGATCAAAATTTAGAGCCAGTCAAAGCCAAGGGACCCCAAGTCAAATTTTACAGAGCTAAAGTGGTTGGAGGTCCTTTTGATGCATTACCAAATGTAGCAAAGTCATTAGCGGAGCAAACAAACTAAGGATCGGGCAAATGTAGCAGACAATGTAGCAATGAAGAGCATGCTGATTGGCTCAAGGTGAATCCCCCATAACAATTGACCCCGACGGAGGCAACTCGGTTGTTATATCCCGAAGAAACCTTAAACAACACAAAGGAGGATTAGTGGGATGATGCAAGTGGATTTTAAACAACGTGTAAGATCATTGGCAGATTAGGTGCCACATGTCCCCTAGAGAAATTAGAAGGGATTCAGAGCTCGACCATTAATGTGTAAAGGGGTCGAGCAATGGGTTTTCTTGCCCGGACCATTGATCAACAGATCAACAACAAAGGTTAACTACACACCCCCTCTCTAAAATCATAAGCATCCTATGGGGGGTGCACAAAAACACAAATGGTTTTTGTGAGCAACTAAATATGTGGTCAGGTGGATGTGGTGAAATGAGTTTTTATTAGCTTACGATGGTGCCCACCTCACAGCTTGGCCCCACAATTGTAGCCCGACGATACTACCCTGACAAATTTTAAAAAGTGCAAAAAGAACAAGAGGTAGTGCAGTGTTAAAGAAATGGTCGATACCAAAAAAAATTATACAGGAAATCAACCACAAAACCAAGCCTCAGAACCTTTTCTCTCTACTCTCTAACAACAGACATGTGGTAGCATATTATCCGTCAAAGATGATGTCAACACTAGGCCAATAAGAGATGGACATGTGGCAGGTGTTTTTGGCCTTTTTGGGGGGCAAAGTGGGCCATTTTTGGTTGACATGTGTCACGAGTCAGATAGCAACATGTGGCTTATGTGACATCAGCATGACACCATCCCACTGGCAGGGCCCTGGAAGGTTTTAACAAGGCGCACTGAATGTTGACTTTCCATGACCTTGGGTCTAGGTTAGAGTCTTAAAATCACTGACGCTACCAAACCAAGAATCTCAACCATAAACTACTTTACACAACGGAAATATAAAGCAGTAAATCACATATGCACAGAACATAGACAACTTTTTAATTTCTCAACCCAACTTTTTTTATATTAACAACATATAATACAACAGTCTAGGGCTCTTGTACCAGG
Organism: Pinus taeda; assembly: GCA_000404065.3. Taxonomy (NCBI): domain Eukaryota; kingdom Viridiplantae; phylum Streptophyta; class Pinopsida; order Pinales; family Pinaceae; genus Pinus; species Pinus taeda. The sequence goes on from APFE031053093.1 coordinate 165,323, forward strand.
GATAATGGCCCTCATACATCCACTAGTACAAGACAAGTTACTGCTGAAAATAGCAACAAGAAATGATAAAAAAATAGAATCCAGAAATTCCAATTTTAATTTGTCCTTGAATTAAAATTGTGAATTTAATTCGAATTTAGTCTCACCAGCTGCTTGGAAATAATTAATTAATTCATTATGGATTAATTAGTTGGAGAAATTCAAGTTAGAAGTCTTTGAAGTCATGTAACATTTATCCATTAAATTAAGGAGATTATCCCTTAATTAAGGAGATAAGATTGAGTTATATTTGAGTTGTAATTAGTTAGCTCAGTTTACTAAGTTAAGTCCAGTTAAATTAGTTCCATACTGTTTGAGGAACTAATTGTGAGTTATTAGTCAGTTGATGCATGCATGCGCTCAACCAGTGTACTCCAGATAATTGAAGATTCCCTCATCAAAAACTCATGCATGTCTTTTCCGAGAAAGACCTAGTTGAGCTAAATGTCAAGGACAGTGTACTATCAGTTGCATGTGTTTTCCTATAAAGGAAAATCATGCATGCAGTCAAGGTAAGGTTCCTTGAGGATTGCGCAGTTTTGACAATGTGTTAGAGCAGTGTGTGAGAGCAGTGTTACACTGGGTGAAGGAGATCATCCCAGAGGTAACTGCGCAAGGAAATAGGATCTTGAAGGGCAGAGAGGAAGGCTTGTGAGAAGCTATGTTTGCCTGTGAGCATCTAGGAGGATTGTACTAAGAGCTGGCTAACTGTGAGAGCTAAGGCTTTATATAATTCTGATGTATTTCCACCTTGTATGATAATACAGATAGTGGGGTTTTTAGCTGAGGCATTCCCTCGAGTATTTTATGTGTTTCATGTGCATTGATTCTTCTTCTTCTTTTGGTTATATGTGTTCAACTTGATCTTTCTCAATCTTTAAGCTTCCGCAAAGCAAATTGATAGTAGAAGTAGATTATAGTATTTTGCTTTGGTATATTACATTATCAGGTTAATCTACAGTCAAATTTTCTACATAGTCTTAGAGTGAGATTTGTAGAGAATTTGCAAAATTTCTACATGGTATCAGAGCTAGTTGATTGATAGAGATATTTCTACATGGTATCAGAACCAATTTTATCGGAGCTGTGAAAAGTATACGAAGAAGAGAATTCGAAGTTTGAGATTTGGGGTTGCATGTGCAAATTGAATTCATATCATACTTCAAGGTTGGTCAATGGTGTTCTATGGCTTGAGACTTGAGTATGCCTTGGAAGGTAGCTCGAATTACATAACATGGAAAGACTGCATGGAGGCTATATTAGAAGACAACGGCTTGAAGGATTTCATTGATCAAGATATCCCAAAGCTAGGTTCAACTAATGCACAAGGGTTTGCTGAGTGGAAGAAGTGTGTGGCGAGGGTGAGACGGATCATCCTTGAGGGAGTTCGAGGCCATATTGTCTCGAGTCTCCATGGGAAGGATACTCCATATTCAATGTGGAAGACATTGAAGGACCTCTACCAGAACAGTAGCGACCAGAGGAAATTGGCGCTCAAGGATAAGCTTCAAAGAATCAGGATGGAGAAAGGCGATACTATTTCCACATATTTGAACAAGCTCACCACTTGCAGAGATGAGCTTGGAAGTGTGGGAATAACTACTGCCAATGATGATATGGTGAGCTTCACTCTGCTTGGCCTTCCAAAGAGTTGGAATAGCTACTAGGAATCTGTGAATGGAAGGGAGAAACTGTCATATTGGGAACGACTGTGGTCGGATCTCATGCAGGAGGAGATCAAGAGAAGCACTAGAGATGGTTCTTCATCCAAGGATGATGATGAAGAAAATCTGGCCTTAGAAAGTGAGGCAAGGAAAGGGAAGGGAAGGGGAAGGCTTCCCATTCCAAATCGAATTCTTCTCATGCAGGGAAGAAGGGTGAAAATTCTAAAGTGATATGCTTTAATTGTCACGAGATGGGTCATTATGCGACTAATTTCCCATCGAAGAAGTCCAAGAAGGGATCCTCGAATGGATTGGAAGGTGAGGCATTAGCCTCTTAGTTCGGGACTTTACCCTCATCACATGCATGGTGTCATCGATGATGGGTTGTGTTTGGTATCTTGACAGTGGAGCCTCATTTCACATGACCGGATAAAAGTTTATTTAGTACCTTGGAGGAGAATGACCTCAAGATGTGCATAGAGATGGGCGACGATGAAAGGTATAGTGTTTCAGAAGTGGGCACGATTGCTTTTAAGAGGGAGCATGGAGCTCCTATCACCTTGACAGATGTGAAGTATGTGCTTGGACTAAAGAAGAACTTGGTATCGGTCGCGATGTTGGAGGACAAAGGCTACGATGTTGTCTTCAGTAAAGGAAAGGCATTCCTTAGACACATCACCACAAGACAGGTGAAACAGATCATTTCATGAGTCAAGAACCTGTATGCTCTTGAGGTTCAAGATGCATGCAAAGCTTTGAGGAGCAAGGAAAATGTTAAAGACTTGGTGGTTGAGAGGGAGAGTAAATTACCTCTCAACATGCAGTCCCAGAAGAAGTCTCAGACAACTATGGAGGAGCCATAATTGGAGAAGTGGGCAGAGGGATCACATGCAGCCATATCTCCAGGTGTGAGGTGGGGCGATGTGAAGTGACAGTCTCAGAAGGATGAAATTTGGCAGGATCCATTGAGAGGTTTTATCTCATGGATCATACCTTGCTACGGGAACCCAAAGTACATAATAGCAGGAGGAATCAGTGGGATTGATGCAGTCATAGATCAAAGTGACAGAGGCTAGAGCAGTCAGATAATGAAGAGCGTAGAGAAGGATTGACACAATGCAAAAAGGCAAATTCAACCTAAGCGCAAAGTTTTTAGTTGACAGAGGCAATAGCAGTAAGAGACTTTGATGACAGATGCATCATACTGATTTAGGTTGGATGTTTTTTTGTTTCTAAAGTTGTTGGAGCAACAACACTAGAGAGAAGCGTTGCATGCATAACATTCCAAAGGTTCACGATCGAGATCTAGTTGAATTCCTTTCTTGTTGAGAGGGAGTGTTGAAAATAGCAACAAGAAATGATAAAAATAGAATCCAAAAATTCCAATTTTAATTTTTCGTTGAAATAAAATTTTGAATTAAATTCGAATTTAGTCTCACGAGTTGCTTGGAAACAATTAATTAATTCATTATGGGTTAATTAGTTGGAGAAATTCAAGATAGAAGTCTTTCTGAATTCATGTAACATTTATCCATTAAATTAAGGAGATTATCCCTTAATTAAGGAGATAAGATTGAGTTATATTTGAGTTGTAATTAGTTAGCTCAGTTTATTGAGTTAAGTCCAATTAAATTAGTTCCAAACTGTTTGAGGAACTAATTGTGAGTTATTAGTCAGTTGATGCAGGCATGCACTCAACGAGTGTACTCCAAATAACTGAAGACTCCCTCATCAGAAAATCATGCATGTATGTTATGAGAAAGACCCAGTTAAGCTAAATGTCAAGGACAATGTACTATCAATTGCATGTGTTTTCATATAAAGGAAAATCATGCATGCAGTCAAGGTAAGGTTCCTTGAGGATTGTGCAGTTATGACAGTGTGTTAGAGCAGTGTTACACTGGGTGAAAGAGATCATCCCAGAGGTAACTGCGCAAGGAAATAGGAGCTTGGAGGGTAGAGAGGAAGGCTTGCGTGAAGCCAGGTTTGCTTGTGAGCATCCAGGGGGATTGTATTGAGAGTTGGATAACTGTGAGAGCTAAGGATTTGTATAATTTCGATGTATTTCCACCTTGTATGATAATACAGATAGTGGGGTTTTTAGCTGAGGCTTTCCCCTGAGTATTTTCTGTGTTTCATGTGCATTGATTCTTCTTCTTTTGGTTATATGTGTTCAGCTTGATCTTTCTCAATATTTAAGCTTCTGCAAAGCAAATTGAAAGTAGAAGTAGATTATAGTATTTTGCTTTGATATATTGCATTATCAGGTTAATCTACAATCATATTTTATACATACTCTTAGAGTGAGATTTGTAGAGAATTTGTAGAATTTCTACATGGTATCAGAGCTAGCTGATCTATAGAGAAATTTCAATAGATACTTTGACCATCTGGTTGTAGAATCTAACAACTCCTCTTGGTCATACCATGTACTTGGCCGATCCTTCAGCTCCTAATCTGCAGCTCCTACCTCTATCAATGCTCCATGTCCACATGGCCACTGAATCTTGGCTATCCAATTTGCTCTTTAGTTGTACCTTTGTCCATCAAGGGCACAAATCATCAAGAGTCCTGTCGAATTGTGCACAAATCCACTTATGAACAACTCTCAATCTGCCCAATGCTTCTTCTCAACTACTCAGGGAACTTAGCCCACTATGGTCTTCCTGTGCTGCACCAATGACGACCAACATAGGGCACAAACGACTGCCACCTATCATTGTGAGATGTTCATCTCCCACAATGAACATGGGCTAGGAGGATTGTCCATCATCTGCTACAGAAGTCCTTATCCACACACAAGTCTCGGACTACTCAACCCTACTCTTGGTTTATCAAAACCTTGAGATCATCAACAACTACCAGGCTAGCAGTCGCCTTTGTCGATCAAGGTGTTGCACTTTTGGCTCCAACATGGACACTAACACACTATCCTTCGGCAGACCAAAAGTGTCCAATCTCGTTCACACTTGGTCTTCTCTCATGTTGCCCTCCAACAATTGACGAGAGACCAAGTCCATGTTGTAGCATCTGCTACTAGTTAGGGAATCCCCACACCTAGGAGACCCTTACACACAGCTACCCACATACTTCATTAATCTGCTATGTGTCCTCACCTAGGACACCATCAATCCATTGTACATGGGTCGATTTGCAACAACACTTGTTGTTGTCCTCTTTCCTCTCGATCTAATGTAGCTGCAATCACCTTCGCTTCTTAGTAGGCCTCCCAAGAGTCCATGTGGGATCCACCAAATAGCTCCTAAGGCTTCCTATAAGCATCCCACAAACTTATCCAAGCAATGATTAGTCCTTTTACCCAATGCACCTCTCAACACGCTGCTGCACAAATTTTATTAAGGGATTTGTCACTTGGGCATCTAATAACCAGATCTGCCCTCTCTCTTGACTCCCACAAGCTGCCTTTCCCTGATCCAAATCTGGTCAAAGACTTGACCCAATACACCTTCTCAAAATGTTGTTGTCCTCCTTGTTGCACGGTTGTCATTGCATCACTCGTTAGGGCATCACTCTATTCTCCTCCACACAGTCAACAAAACTGCCCTCTAAAACTGTGGTTATCAAAGGGAGAGGTCCTCCACTCCTACATTGTCCCTTTGTGCATTGTTTCACCCAAACACAACACCAAATGATGGCCTTGTTTTTTGCTATGGCCTGCAGCCTAGCACAACAAAGGTTGTAGCTTTTAGTCTCCCTCCAAACGTTCACCCACAACCCTCAAAACAAAATTCCCTTGCTCCTTTCAATTTTGGCCTTCTCTACCCTGCAATTACACCCAAGCCAACCCTTAAACATGCCCTTAGATAACCCCAAAACTACCTCCCTCTCACCTACATCAAACGATCTTCACCATAGGAATACCCACTATGTATTCAGGCTTCTCCACGTTGTCTTGTGCTCCCTTTTGTTGTGGCTTAGGCTTTTGCAATCCCTACACTGAATCCACACTTGAAACAAGCCCTAAATGGATCTGTCTAACATACAGACCTCCCTTAGAAATGCGTTGTCCCTACAACCCTTTGCACATTGTCTAGGGTAGCCTCATAAAAGTTGTTCGAAGCCTTCTTCTGCATGTTGATTTCAAACCCTTCTTAAGATGTATTGCACAAAAAATGGATGCTCAAAATGAGACCTCACCTCTCCTATATATATCCTTTCAAGGCTTCCACAAAAACAACTTGAACAGACACGTCTAATTGTGATTTACTTCAAGTCGGCCTACTTGAAAAATCCATAATTACCATGTCAAATTCAAAATTCATTTTCTCCCAAACGACAACTTAGATTCGAACGATTTTCGATGCATTGGAATCGTATTTCCGAGCACCATCATCCTCATCCATCACATGCCATGAAATAATCATGGTTTTGTCCCAAAACACGATGGGTGTCAAAACCCCCAAGCTTGGTCCTCAAGCCCACAAGGGCATTTGTGGCGCTTTGACCTCTAACCCTCGAATGCTAGGGCTTGGAGTACCTCCCAAGCTACACAAAAAATCAACACTCCATCTTAGGGAGGGAGGTACTTCCAAGACTAAGAAAAAATCCGGAGACAACACTAGCCCACGTGGCACCCATCATGCAGCATACCCTGTTGATGAATCTGACAATCTCGGTAGTGCCTCTACCTCGTCATATCTGAACCTGAAGATCCCGATCCTCCATATGGATTCACCCTCTAAGGCTAGACTCCCCCTAAGTTTATACGGTCTCCATTGGCCCAGATTTGCAAGCACTCATCCTCCTGGATCGAATGCCACTCATGCAAATCCTGCCAATCTCGGATATGCAACACCGCGATCGTATGAAGACTCTAGCTTGCCAATATCCAGTCCATGACATGAAGCCATCTCGATCAACCCGATCTTGTCCATGCCAAAGAAACCCTCGAGTTGTCCCAACTATCCATGGTACATCAATAGAATCCATGATTACCAATCTGCCCTACAACAAACTGTTGTTCACCAGGCTCACCACCAATCCACCAGAACTACCTGCCAATCTCGCTGCCAAGCTAGTCAAGACCACATCTCCATGTCTTCAGCTGGACCCTCTAATCCATGATATAGACACCCATGACTCCCTCTAATTTTCTTCATTGTGCACAATCAGATTGTCCTCCAAAGTAGCTCAGATATGCTCTGATACCATGTTGAATTTCCACGACCTTGGGTCTAGGTTAGAGTCTTAATATCACTGATGTTACCAAACCAAGAATCTCAACCATAAACTACTTTCCATAATGGAAATATAAAGCAGTAAATCACATATGCACATAACATAGATAAATTTTTCATTTTTCAACCCAACTTTGTTATATCAACAACATATAATACAACAGTCTAGGGCTCCCGTACTAGGGATAATGACCCCCATACATCCACTAGTACAAGACAAGATACTCTTACCATTTGGTTGTAGAATTTAACAGCTCGTCTTAGTCGTACGATGTACCTGCCTGGTCCTTCGGCTCCCAATCTGTAGCTCCTGCCTCTATTAATGCTCCAAGTCCACATGGCCACTGAATCTCAGCTATCAAAACTGCTCTCTAGTTTTCCCTTCGTCCATCAAGGGCACAACTCAACGAGACTCCTGTTGAGTTGTTCACAGCTCCACTTGTGAAAAACTCTCAATTTGCCCACTCTTTCTCCTCAACTACTTAGGGACTTCAACCCACTATGGTCTTCCTGCACTGCACCGATGACAGTCAACATAGGGCACAGAGGACTGCCACATATCACTATGAGATGTCCATCTCCCACAATGAACATGGGCTAGGAGGATTGTCCATCATCTGCTGGAGAATTCCTTCTCCATATGCAAGTCCCATACTACTCAACCCTGCTCCTGGTTGATCAGACCCTTGAGCTCATCAACGACTTCTAGGCCAACAGTCACCTTTCTCCATCAAGGTGTTGCACTTTTAGCTCAAACATGGACACTAACACATTGTCCTTCAACAGACCATAAGTGTCAAATCTCATCCACACTTGGTCTTCTCTCATGCTGCCCTCCAACAGTCCACGAGAGACCAAGTCCACGTTGTAGTATCTACCTCTAGTTAGGGCATCCCCACACCTGGGAGTCCCTTACACACAGCTACCCACGAACTTCATCAATCTGCCATGTGTCCTCACCTCGGACACCATCAATCCATCGTACATGGGTCGATCTTCAACAACACTTGTTTTTATCCTCTTGCCTCTCGATCTAATGTAGTTGCAGTCACCTTGGCTACTTGGTAGGCCTCCCAACAGTCCATGTGGGATCCACCAAACAACTCCTAAGGCCTCCTACAAGCGGCCCACAAACTTATCCAAGCAATGATCAGTCCTTTGACCCAATGCACCTCTCGGCACGTTGCAGCACAAATGCTACTGTGGGATCTATCACTAGGGCATCTAATCACTAGATTTTCCCTCTATATTGACTCCCACAAGTTGATTTTCCCTTATCCCAATATGGTCAAAGACTTGACCTAATACACCTTCAAATGGTTGTTGTCCTCCATGTTGCACTATTGTCACTGCATCACTGGTTAGGGCATCACCCTATTCTCCTCCACACAGTTAACAAAATAGCCCTCTAAAATTGCAATTATCCAAGGGAGAGGTCCTCCACTCCTACGTTGTCCCTTTGTGCATTGTTTCACCCAAACGCAACACCAAAGGATGGCCTTGATGTTGGCTATGGCCTGCGACCTAGCACAACAGCTATTGTAGCTTTCAGTCTCCCTCCAAACGTTCAACAATAGCCCACAAAACAACAGTCCCTTGCTCCTTTCAATTACGACCTTCTCTTCCCTGCAAACACACCCAAGAAAACCCTTAAACATGCCCTTAGATAGCCCCAAATCTACCTCACTCTCACCTACAACAACAACCTCCACCACAGGAATACCCACTCTGTCTTCAGGGTTCTCCACATTGTCTTGTGCTCCCTTTTACTGCGGCTTAGGCTTCTACAATCCCTGCACTACAGATCTATCTAACCTATAGACCTCCCTTAGAAATACGTTGTCCCTACATCCCTTTACATGTTGTCTAGAGTAGCCTCATAAACATTGTTCCAAGCCTTCTTGCCCACACTTATTTCAGAGCCCTTCTTAAGATGTATTGCACACAAAATGGATGCTCAAAATGATACCTCACATCTCCTGTATATAGCATTTCAAGGCCTCCACAAAAACAACTTGAACAAACACGTCTAATTGTGATTTACTTCAAATCGGCCTACTTGAAAAATCCATAATTACCATGTCAACTTCAAAATTCATTTTCTCCCAAACAACAACTCGGATTTGGATGATTTTCAAAGCATTGGAATCATCTTTCCAAGAGCCATCAGCCTCATCCATCACATGTTATGAAATCATCATGGTTTTGTCCCAAAACATGATTTGTGCCAAAACCCCCAAGCTTGGTCCTCAAGCCCACAAGACCATTTGTGGTGCTTTGACCTCCAATCCTCGAATGTTAGGGCTTGGAGTACATCCTAAGCTACACAAGAAATCAACACTAAAGAAAAGGAAATCTTAATGGGCATCGGGGGGATGTGGTTGTATCAGAGCCAACCCAATCTAGGAATATTTTTTATTGGTGAGAATTGCAGTGAACGAACCCCATCGAGACAACTCAAATCGTAAGGAAAACCTCGGTGAATTCTAAAGGTGCACAGAAGGAAAAGGTTGAGACAATAAAGTCAGGACACATTGGCACTCACAGTAGGCAGTCAACGACCAATGAGAAGCGGAGCAAGCAGAACCCACTTATAACTCATCTCGCTAAATGGAGCCCAGAAGTTTTAAGAGGGTGAAAAACAAAAGCGTTGGGATTTAGGGCAAGTGATAGAGCCGAGAGACAAAAAAAAATGGCCAACAATTGATGATTTCATTAAGTCACGAAAAACATGTTTGAGACATGGTTTTGTGGTGAATTTATGTGTTGTTGAGACTGAGGATGCAAAGGTAGTTTGTAATGTTAAATTAGACCTGAGGGCTTAAAGCGCAAAGGGGCCCGAAGAGGTGTATTTGGCAGTGTCTTTTTATATATAAAAAATGTTTGGCTCGCTGAGCTTATATGTAGTGTTAAATAAGTCAGAGGCTATGTTTAAAGCCTTTGGACTTGTGGATGAATAAGTCAACAACTTGATTTTTTCATTTAGCGAAACGCTTTGTATTTTAGTAGAGCGCTAAAGGCAAAGGCATTTGGGCCATGCTTAATGCTAAAATCATGAAACGAGTTGAAAACTTTTTGAAGTTTGGAAGTTAAGCCAAACATACTAGTAGGACGCAAAATCTTGAAATCAAATGCATGAATGAGTTGGAAACAGTTAAGAGACATATTTATCAATTTGGATAAATCTAGATATTCACCAAAAATAGAAAGTCCTAGCTAAAGCCTGTTAAGAGCCAGAACAACCAAATCAATAGAAAATCTCAGAGTTTGAGTTTAGAACAACAAAATTAACAAGATAAAATCAAATATTAGAGACTCATGCAAAGTTTATGCTCAAATTGAAGGACTGGATTTTGATCAAACTTTTGCTCATGTTGCAATATTAGAGGCATTCATAATGTTTTTAACATTTTCTTGTTTTAATAAATTCAAAATATATCAAATGGATGTCAAATTTGCCTTTCTAAATGGAGAATTACAGCAAGAAATTTACATAGAACAACCATATGGTTTTTAGCTGATAAAGAAGCCTGATTATGTTTACAGGCTTAAGAAGGCCTTTTATAGTCTCAGGCAAGCCCCTAGGGCATGGTACTCCAAGCTAGACAACTACCTGCTCAAGTGTGGATTCAAAAGAGGTGCGTATGAAAACAATTTATATGTCAAAGAAAAGGATGGAAAACTCATAGTGGTGGTTATATATGTTAATGACATTATTCTCACTTATTAAGATGCCAGTTTGCAGCAGATATGAAGGTCGAGTTCGAGATATCTATGCTTGGAGAACTTACATATTTCCTTGGATTGTAGATTACGCAAACCCCCAAATAAATTTTCATTTCACGAAGGAAATATCTCAAGGAAGTGTTGAACAAGTTTGGCATGGAGGAATTCTCTTTAGTGAGCACACCAATGGTTACATGTTGCAAGCTTAGTAAGACCAATGAATCACTTAAAGTTGATCAAAATATATACAAATACATTATTTGTAGCCTATTATATTTGACAGCTTCAAGAGCAGACAATATGTAGGTCGTCGGTATTGTCAGAAGATTTCAAGCAGCCCCCACATAGAGCCATCTACTAGCTTCCAAGAGGATTCTCACATATCTCAGAGTAACAAAGATTTATGGACCATGGTACCCAAGAGGTAAATATTTTTCATTGAACATTTCTACTAATGTTCGTTGGGTAAGTGATGTAGATGATCGAAAGAGAACTAGTGGTGGTGCTTTCTTTCTTGGAGAATGTCTAGTTTCATGGTTGAGCAACAAGATATCTTCTCTCTCTTTATCTACAGCTAAAGTAGATTATATTGCAACAACTTCTTGTTTCACTCAAATATTGTGGATAGAGAAGACCTTCCAAGATGTACAAGTTTTTTATGATCAACCTACATCTATTATTTGTGACAACAAAGTACCATAAGCATGTCAAACAATCTTATTTTCCACTCTGAGATAAAGAATATGTTAGGTCCCTATAATACTAGTGTAACCCCTTATTATTATTAGTGCAATGCCCTTATTATATTGTTGTGCCCATGTAGTACCCATATTGCTATTATTGTGCCCCATAGAAGCCTACTATTGTTATTATTGTGCCCTTACATTATTATTGTTATTTCGGTTCTGATTATATTGTGACCCCTTAGACTCCTATATATAGAAAGGAGGTCTTTTGATTTGTATCATCTAAGAATTGTTCATTTGTGTAATGTAAATGAGGTTGCCCCCTTGAAGAGGCTTATTTCTAAGGCGTTGATCTATCTTTTCTATCTTTTTGTGAGTTAGTTTCATAACATTTGGTATCAGAGCTTTGGATTTTAGGGTTTCGCTGCTCCAAATAGGTCATCGTGGAATTTTCTCTGTAACTTTTTTTCTGCGACGTTTCAGAAGATAAAAAAAACAACCATTTGAGACAAAATCTTGTTTAACCTTGGGTCCAAATTTCAGATCTTGAATCGCCATATTTTTGGAGATACGATCTGAGAAAGTTAGGGTTTTTGCAAGCTCTAGAATTTCATCTAAAACAGGTCATCGTGGAATTTTCGCAATAACATTTTTGCTACGAAGTTTTAGAATCTAAAAAAAAAAAACTATTTGAGAAGAAATTGGTTTGAACCTCGGGTCCAAAGTTCAGATCTTGTCTCGCTATATTTTTGGATATATGATCTGAGGAAGTTAGGGTTTTTGCAAACTCTCAAATTACATCCTAAATAGGTGACCTTGGGAAAATCGTCATAACTTTCTCTCTGAGCAACAAATTGAAATTTCGTCAGAAGTTACAGAAAGAGGACGGACTGTATTTGGTTTGGGTATAATTTTCAGAACCTAAGGTTGAAATAGTGACACGTGGCATGTCGTACGAGTTCAGTCTACTGAACTAGTCTACAATTAGGTCATCACGGGAGATTGAGAATAAATCTTTCTTCGGGAATCCAATTGCGATCAAACTTGTGGAGTTAGAAAGAGAACTCAGAGGGCTATTACAGGCCGAAGTTTCAGAACTTAAAGATCCAAAATTACAGAGTTACAGTCATTTCAAGATCAAGCTCCTAAAATCGAGAAAAAGCGAGGTGAGGAAGTTTGAAGGCAAGGATCCGGTAAATTGGATACTACATATGGAGAAATATTTTGATCTACATGGTGTACCATTGTTACAAAAGGTACTTATTTCATGTAATTATTTAGAACCAAATCAATTTTTATGGTATAAAGGGCTTTGTTCTCATAAACCACTTGTCACGTGGTCAATTTTCATAGAGGAAATGAGAGCACATTATGAGGATACAAAGAGCAACACCTTCTTTAGCCAATTGATAAATCTCAAACAAAAGGGTTCAATGGAAGAGCACATTGAGGACTTTCAAAAATTGAATATAAGGGTAAATGATATTCTAGAGAAGAAAAAGATAGATAGTTTTATCTGTGCCATGGACTCTGATGTCGATGGTATGAAAGCATATTGGAAGAAAGGCATGGAAGATTTGAAGAAAGACATGGAAGGTTTGAAGGAAGGTGGGACAAAAATGCTACAAGAAAGGCCTCCTAATGACGAAAAGGATCAAGAAACGTCAAAAGAAGAGGATTTACACCAGGAACCAACCTTAGAGAAAGAACAAATGAATCCGACCATATCTTATATTGCAATGGAAGGAATTACCACTCCTCAAACTCTCAAGATAGAAGGACATATCAAGAAGAAGAAGGTTCAAGCAGTGAAATATCAGGAAGAAAAGTATCAAGAAACATCAAAAGAAAAGGATACTCACCAGGAACCAACCCTAGAGAAAAAAGAAATAAATCCGACAATATCTTGTAATGCATTGGTCAGAATTACCACTCCTCAAACTATAAAAATAGAAGGAAATATCAAGAAGAAAAAGGTAATAGTGTTGATTTATTCGGGTAGTACCCATAATTTTATTCATTGTAAGATAGCCAAGGAATTGAATTACTTCCTATATCCAGCATCAGAGTTCCAAGTGAGGGTTGTAAGTGGAGGAACCATAAATTTCTATGGAAAGTGCCATAATATCAAGCTATCCGTGGGAGAATATGTATTGAATAGCCCAATGCTTTCCATTCCAATGGGTTGTGCTGATGTTGTACTAGGAGTCCAATGGCTACAATCCTTGGGTACAATAGCTTTAAATTTTCATGAAATTTTCTTCAGAAGGAAAGGAAGTTGAATTAAGGGGCATCACAAGGAAATGAGGAAAGATAATCAACGCTAACAGAATGACAAATCTTCTAAAGAAAGAACAACGAGGCATAATTCCACAATTATGTTTGCTAATGGTTCCCACACGAAAATCATCTATTTCTCCAGATCTCCAAAAAGTCTTGGACAATCATTCCAAGGTATTTGAGACTCCCAAAGGTCTCCCATGTATTCGTGATCATGATCATGCTATTCATTTGATTCCGGGAAGTGTTCCTCCAAACATCGTGCCTTATAGATATCCATATGCCCAAAGGAGTGAAATTGAACATATGGTTGCAGAAATGGTAGAGGTTGGTATAATTATCCAACCAAATTTGATAAACAAAGCAAGGGATGAATGGAAGAATGGCGAAGTAGGGTGGGAACTCATTCAAAAGTTGCCAAATATCCTAGTTCCAATAATATTGCCAAAACTTGATGTGGAAGGAAAAATCATATTGGAACCTAAAGCATTCACAGAACCGACAAGTTGACAGCTACGAAATCGATCAATTTCAGAGTATCTCATCAAGTGGAAGAACTTACCCGTTGAATATTCCACAGGGAAGGATGATACTTTTATACAGAAGCATCCATAACTACTCAAGCGTTGACGACAACACTTTTTGAAGGAGAGGGGCATGTTAAGTCCCTATACTACTAGTGTAATCCCTTATTATTAGTGCAACCCCCTTATTATATTGTTGTGCCCATGTAGTACCCATATTGCTATTATTGTGCCCCATAGAAGCCCACTATTGTTATTGTTGTGTCCTTACCTTATTATTGTTATGTTGGCCTTGATTATATTATGACCCCTTAAACTCCTATATATAGAAAGGAGGTCTTGTCATTTGTATCATCTAAGAATTGTTCATTTGTGTAATGTAAAGGAGGTTTCCCCCTTGAAGAGGCTTATTTCTAAGGTGTTGATCTATCTTCTCTATCTTTTTGTGAGTTGGTTTCATAACATAATATTCCAATCAAATGTCATTTCTTAAGAGAGCAAGTTGTCAATCAGATTGTGAAGCTGGAGTATGTACCTACCAAAGAACAGGTTGCTGGTACTTCACCAAACCTCTCCCTAGAGAACAATTTGAGTACTTGAGGTAAATATTAGGGGTTGTTCCTCTTGCCTCCCTCCACTATATCTTCCTTGAAGAGGAAGAAAGGTAGTTGGTATGCCTTCAACATATCAGATGGAGCTACCAGGTCCACGGGATCAACAAGAGAAGCAAAGATTGTTGACAGGAGGAGTAAGGTTACATGAGTCTTTGCCATTGATTTCAAAGGGGGAGATATCTTAGTGATAAAATAAAAGTAAGGAGAAGTCATGATGCATAATTAACAAAACCATAGCAGCATTAGTACAACACAAGATAAGTGCATCTCAAGGGGGGCAATAGTCAAAGGAGTGATATGCATCCAAAGGTCAGATTTGGACCAATCATAGTTGGTATGTATTCATGAGGATGCTTTGTTTTATCATAGTGTTGTGATCGATGCCAAAGGGGGGGAATGTTAGAAATGTGTTTTCATTGATGGAAACGGATGGAAAAATATGTTAAGGATGGATAAGGAGGACACAAGTGTTCAAGATCAAGCACAAGAAGAAGAATGAATATAAACACTAGCGGAGAGTGGTGTAGATACTTCTGAAGGAATTTATAGTGTAGTAGATTACTTCAAGAGTAGATGGAACCCAAGTAGATGGATAGATCTCTGAAATATATTTCCAATGGTATATGGAAGTCCAAAAATGGCCTCCTGGATCAAAAGATAACACTAGTCAAAGCTAAGGGACCCTAAATCAAAATTTGTAGAGCTAAAGTGGTTGGAGGACATTTTGGTGCATGTTAAGTTTGGAAGCATTGCTAAGCATGGTGCATTCATTAGCGGAGTAGATAAACTAAGGGTTGGGAAAACGTAGCAAATAGCGTGGAATTGGAGAGCACGTTGTTTGGCTCAAGGTGAAGCCCCCATAAGAACTAAGCCCAACGGAGGTAGCCCAACTGTTATACATTGAAGAAACCTTAAGGAGCACAAAGGAGGATCAGCGAGATGACACAAGCAGATTTTAAATAACATGCAAGATCGTGGGTGGATCAAGTGCAAGGTGTCCCCATAGGCGCATCGGAGAAACTGCACTGGGTTCAAAGCTCAATCATTAATGTGCACGGGGGCCATTGTAACACTCTCCTCCCACACCTACCCAAGCTTACAGGTCCATCGGGTTAAATATTTGATGAAGAGTTACTATGATATGACTCCACCTCCTAAATCACCTTAAGGAAGTGGAACTGACGAACCAACACTTTACAGGCCTCCCTCAGGTGCTACAGAACCCCTAGGAGCTAATAAACCACTCTAGGTACCCAACCCCTGAGTTAAATTTGACTCTCATTGAAATAGACCCCTAGTTGCTCCCATGACAAGCCCTCCAAGTGATTGTAACCCTCTAGTCACTCCCATAGTAAGGAATCATGTGATTGCAACCTTTTTTAGGTAGTTCTTTGCCAACAACCCCAAATTCAGAGCCACTTTTTCAAGGCTAGGACTCAAGCCTCTGCCCAAAACTTCATGAAACTTACAAAAATGATAAATAACATTGAAATAAGGCTACTAATGAAAAAATTTGAACAAGGACTTGACATGACCACTTCTAGCCATGACAGGCATTCCGTTAAACGTATCGTAAACATGTAATGTACAAGTCATATAAAGACATCTCAACATAGGGACCTCATACTTATCTGAGATTTTCCAAGAAGGTCTAATTCCCTCTCATAATAGTTGCATTATCATCTATTAGGTCATACATTCATTATTCATTCATTTACTAATAAAACCATGATGAGAGCCATGACTAAGATTTGTCAAAAAACCATGCTTATAACCAACAAATCAACAATGAAAGAATAACCATTATAACCACATAATAATAAACACATTTACACATAATACACAAGAGGAAAAGAGATCTTATTAAGATATGAAAAATGCATCTAGGTCAGGGACTTTCACGTACCACTCGACCACAGATTGGGCTAAATCAAATATTTCTCTCAACCAATCACCCCCATGCCATATTCTAAGCATGAATGTGGGACTTACAACAAAACAACTAGCGCTTCCTTAAGCTCTACCGCAATCCACCAAGGGATTCCTATGCCCAAACCTTGATTTATACAACAAGGCTTTATCGCAATCCACCAAGGGATTCCTAGGCCCAAGCCATGATTTATACAACAAAGATTTACCGCAATCCTACCAAGGGGTTCCTAGGCCCAAACAAGAAACATACACTAACAGGATTTACCACAATCCCACCACATATCTCTCCAAGGATCACTAGGCCTATACAAGCATGGATGCCTCTGGATCTCTCCACCTAAACCATGAGGAATTTGTTTGTCTGCACCCTCTATGATTTACTGTATATCCTGCAATTCACCAGTTAAGGATTCCTAGGCCCAAGCAGGGTATACACAATCAGGCTTTATCGCAATCCCACCACCACCAGTCCAGGGATTCCTAGGCCTTGTCTTTCCTCCTGAGACAACCCCACTCAGTTTTGAAACCATCAGATAATCCAACTTAACCAAGTAAGAGAAATCCCATCACACTATGGCTATCAAGAAATGGCAAGGAAAGATTGAAAACCATTGTCACACTTGACAAAACCCATGCCAATGACAACAAGAGAACCAAATGCACACATGCTTATACCATGCATGCCAAAACTAGCAAGGAGATCTTACATGCAACTCTATACCTGCAAGTAATCTCATTGTAGTTGCTCGATCCAACTCTTCCTTACTCGATCTTTGCTTCCCTTTGCCTTCTTTGTCCTTCCTTAGCTTCCTTCCTCAAATGTTAGAGTGCTTCAAGAATGCACTAAGTGTGCAAAATTATGAGAGAGTAGAGAGAATAGAGAGAGAGAGCTCCAAATCTGAACTGAAAAAAGGTTGTGAACTGATCCTCATAAGCCCTCTTATTATTGAGGCTTACAGCCTGTATTTTCTTCAATTCACATTATTTTTTATTCATTTTCCTCCTCACACGAAACTTGTGACCTTTCACCTTCCTTTTCTCCTAATTTCCTTTATTTTCATAAATAAAATGTCAATTAATGCCTCTTTTCCTTTCCCAAGACTTTGCCATTGCCTTTACCAATTTCCTTTAGCCATAATAAACCAAATAAACACCCACTAGGATGTTTTTCCCAACATTCAGCTTGGAATATGTGTCCCATGACCTTCGTCTTATTTTTCCTTTATTAACTTTATCACATGGAATTTTAACTTGGGGTTGTTACAGCCACACAATGGGTTGTTTTGCCGAGACCATCAACCAAAATATCAACAATGGAGGTTAACTATGCACTCCCCCCGCTCTGAAACCACAAACAACCTAAGGGGGGCGTGCAAAACCACAAATGGTTTTTGTGAGCAATGAAAAAGGTGGTCAAGAAGATGTGACCTGATAACACTAGTGGAAAGACTTTTTATTGGCTCACGACGAAGCCCACCTGACATCTTAGCCTAACAGTTGTATCCCAGCGGTAGTACCCTAACAAATTTGAAAGAGCGGAAAAAGGATGAGAGTCGGGCTACGTGGCGAGGCAACGCAGTGTTAAAGAAATGGTCGGGACCCAAATTTTTTATAAAGGAAAGTAGTCGCAAAACCAAGCCTTTGAACCTTTTCTCTCTCCTCACTAACAACAAACAAGTGGCATCATATTATTCATCATAGATGACGTCAACACCAACTAATAAGAGGTGGACATGTAGTAAGTGCTTTTGGCCTTTTTTGTAGGGTCGAGTGGGCCATTTTAAATAAGTCAAAGGTGATGTTTAAATCCTTTGGGATTATGGATGAATGAGTTGGCAACTTGATTTTGTTGTTTAGTGGAATGCTTTGTCATTTAACGAAGTGCTAAAGACAAAGGCGTTTGGGCCATGCTTAACGCTAAAAGCATGAAATGAGTCAGAAACTTTTGGAGTTTGGCAGTTAAGCCAAACATAACAGCATAGCACTAAAGCTTGAAATCAAATGCATGAATGATTTGGCAGTAGTTAAAACACAAATTTAGTAGTTTGGATAAATTTGGAGATTTGCCAAAAATAGAAAGTCCCAGCTAAATCATGTTAAGAGACAAAATAGCCGAATCAACGGAATAACTTAGAGTTTGAGTTTAGAAAAGCAGAATTAGAGTTTGAAACTTGGAGACCACATCTAGAAGACTGAAATGAACAAGACAAAAGCAAAAAATAGAGATTCATGAAAAGATTCAAAGTGAATTTAACTAAAATTTGATGGCATAAATATCAATCCAAATTCTTTACAAGAAAAATTGATTGAAGACTTGCGACAAGAGTTTGGGCTCAAGACTTGGTGGTGAAGTGAGGTGTTGGTGTATTTCTCAGTAATCACAGATTGTTGAAGGTGGTGTTGGACAAATTGTTTTATTTCGTAAGTAGAGGTGGCATTCATGATTCTACTTTGAAAATGGATGAAAGATGAACCATTGATGTCAAGCAAGTTGTAGCTTACAGATTAGGGGTTAGTGCTCCTTCCAGTAGGTGCTGGTATATATTCAGGGATGTATCTCCATCCAGTTGTAGCTTCCTACTAGTTGTAGCCAGAGAAATTTGTAACAACAAGTTGTAGCTTGCCTTGTGGAGGAATTGAAAAGAATTTTGAAGATTTTGCTTGTTCTTTGTGTTATTGATATTATTTCATGATGTGCTCATGTGAATGAATTGTTTATGGTGTTCTAATATCATTGCATAACTGAAAGAAAGTTTTTAAATTGTTAAAATTTCTACAATATTGATTCAACCCCCCCCCCCTCTAGTATTGTCCTTGTTTCCAACATTCCTCACTTATATTGTAATGTGATTTAGATAATTGGCCAAGTATGTTCAACAATATCAACTCCTTAAAAATCTTGTTTATTAAAGCCATTAAGGATTTAGAATAATGTTTTCCTCGATAGTAGAATTTACACTAAATTTCCTTAATTTACTCTGGAAAGAAGAACTAAAGCCCTATTTCAATAGTGTTTTGAGATGATGCAAACATTGATCACTCAATGCTAACACATATTCCAATTGATGCTAGAGTGGTCCTTCTACCCATGGGGCATCCAATTAAGCAATAATGGTGCTATTATATATGTTATTCTACATACTCCATTTGTGTTGGGGAGGACACCTATTTATGTAACTCACTATGTATCTCTCTCTCTCTATCACATACACATACAAACACACACACACACACACATTTAATAAGCCATAAATTCCTCATACATACTCCATTTCATACTTATTTAGCTCACTAGAAATATATTGACAAGAACTAATCCTTTGTGTATTCAATTATGCTGACAAATGATTCAATAAGGGAAAATAATCTAATTTGTGTTACTGTTAGGATTATTTATCCTCAAAACAATAAGGTTAGTCCTTTGGATCAAGTGCTAAGTTTGGTTAAATAATAAATGAAAGATGAAATTGTTAAGTACTAGTCCACATACTTTTAATGCGTGTAGCTCCAAGCTAAGTCATGTCATGAATTTTTTGGTCTTTAATACTAATTGAACGTATCCAAATCACGGTGTACATCAAAAACTCATGTTCTTAAACAAATATTTGAATTCTAATATTGTTTACACAGTTCAAGAATCATGCAACAAAAAAAGACTCTTTCAACCCACAAGAAAACAAATATGCCTTAACAAGGGCCACATTCATTGCTAGTGCATAAAAATCATATATATAACACATTATATGGTAAATAAGCATAGAGTAAAGAGAGCATGAATATAATTAACATATAACGCTTATCTTTGCCAAATATTCCACTTGACCATAGACTATTTTTCTCTAAATTTCTTAGCAATAAGACACTTGCAAGTTGAGGTTATGAATCCATGAGGATGGGCACCTAGGATTACTCTACTCTCACACAAGAAATCAACAATTTGATTCTATCATAGTTTACAAAACACACGACAATTTCATTTTATCACATTTTACTCAACCAATCAAATGGCCACCTCAACTTCTATATCTATTTCCCCTTCAGTCTAAACAACCAAAGGAAATAAATTCCCTTCTCTACGAAGTAGTGCCTTAGTCTATTCCATTTCCTTACAGGGGTCCAGTGCTACAGGTTAGGAAATATCAATGTTGGAAGCTCCAAATATTCTCAACCATGGACAATTTCCTCAACAATGTCAATGTATCAATGCACTCAGGCATCCTCACATGCTAGACAACAACTAATCTTAGCACATAGCCAATTGATAATTACTCTCTTCTATAGAATTATTCTCTCCAATAATCAATGGAAATAATGAATGAGTAATTCCCCTAACCATCCCAAATAAGAAGATCATGTAACTCATGTTCTCAACTATTTCAAATACGGGTTTACTAAAATATGATCAACTTTGGCCTAACCTTTCTAGCTACTCCCCTCTCTCCTATAATCATAACCGCCTGTAATTCTTGTTCTTGTCTATATGTATATGATCTTATAATTTTATTAATAATAATCACAAACTATTACTTTGTTAGGTTATCTAGCGTTTCATCATATACAAGCATACATTAATCATATAGGGATCAAAACTTGGGTTTAGATTCCCTTCCCTCTTATTTTGGTATTATCCTCAGTGCACATCACCATGCAAGTGTACATATACAATTTTTTATAAAAAAAAATTAAAAATAATTGTGGATATGCCTCTTGCATTGCATCTTCCAACTCCCATGTTGCTTTTTTAGCGATGTAGCTAGTCCAATAGACTTTTATTCACACAATGGTTTTGTTCCAATGCACCATGACCTTCCTATCCAATACAAACACTAGGTATACCCAGAATTTTCTTTCTAGCTCCACATAAATGAAAGTCCAATCATTGACATGGTTAGAATCATGCACATTTTTTCAGCAAAGACACACAAAACACATTACGCACATTCATGGAAGTAGGTGTAAGCATGTATGCAAATGGTCCTATCCTATACAATTTTTTAAATGGACCATAAAATATGGTTGCTAGTTTAATACAACTACCTAGGTTCAACGAGCTTTTTTTTTGCTTCACTTTCAAAAATACATGCTCTCCCTATTTAAATAATTGCCTATATCTCATGTTGTTATCTAGATATATTTTCTATCCATTTTCTATAGCCTTTAAATTGTTTAATTTTAACTATGTACTCTTCCATTTCCTTGATCAATTCTAGCCCAACTACTACTATATTTGTTAGATTGTTCCCACTGACTCGAGTATTACATTTTTTGCCATACAAAGCTTCAAATAGGTTCATCTTTAGCAATGCTTGATACCCATTATTCTAGGAAAACTCAACCAAATACAGATAATATTCCCACTTGGGTGGCTTATCCATCACATACATTCTTAACATGTCCTTAATAACTTGGTTGACTCTTTTTGTTTACCCATTTGTTTGTAGATGGTATGTTGTTTTAAACATCAGATTTGTATTGAATCTCTTAAACAATCCTCTCCAAATGTTTGAAGTAAACTTTAGATCTCTCTCTAAATAATTGCCTTAGGTATTCCATGCAACCTAACCATTTCCTTCATGTATATTTACGAATTATTAGTTGCATTATAACATAGTTTCAGTAGAATAAAATGGGCAACATTTGTCAATTTATCAACCACCACCATTATTAAATCATGTTACCTTGTTGTCATAAGAAACGTCATAATAAAATCAATGGCTACCACTTTCCATTTCCACATAAAAATTAGCAATAGCTACAACAAATCCATAAAATGTCTATGCTCCACCTTCATTCTTTGAAATTCGATACACCTAGCAATATAATCAACTGCATCATTTTTCAATTCTAGCCATTACTATTGACTTCTTATTACTCCAATGATTTTCCAATGACCTAGATATCACACATATAGAATGATATGCATTTCCTTTAACATCAGCTTCCTCAATTTTTTGGAATTAAAAACATACACTTTATTTTTATACATAAGTATTCCATCTTCTTTCAACTAGTACACTTTAAATTATTTTTATAATTAAGTATTCCATCTTCTTTCAACTAGTACACTTTAAATTTCCATTGTACAATTACTGAGTGTAAGTTATCTTTTACCTATGGATAATGTTGATTTGTAACAATGGCCTCTAAATTCTTCCCAACTACCAATTGTAGTGAGTCCTCAAAATACGACGAAAGCAATCACTATATATCTGCAAAGAGATGATGTCACCATGAAAAGCAGCACTTCAACATACAAGCTCCATTTTTTCATCAAGCTCATGGAATTTGCAAACTAATTCCATCAATTGCAATAGAATAGAGTTGCCCTATCTTTATTATCTACGTCACCTTGAAGATGGGAATATATTATCAATTTTGTCGAGTCCAAGGCCTTGAAAGCTTTGGCCTTTCACCCTTTGTGTGTGCAACCTCCTCGACTATGTCAGTATTATATAAGATATATAAACACAGATTAGTACATTGACATAGTAGTTCTGCATATGGCATAATAATAGGACTGAGCCAAAAAATCTAGGTGAGATGGGAAGCATAATCCCAGCTGATAGATAATATTTTCAAGGAAACAAGACAGTCCAAACAGCTGCCAGCAAGATGTAAGATATTACATTTCTCATAGAAATAGGAGACATTAGATATTTCAGAAGGTAAGAAGCACTGAAATAGGAGATTCTCCTTATACATCGACTATTCATAAACAAAATTTGGAGGGACAGGGGGACAGAAAGAGAAACAAAAGATAATGCATACCTGAGTAATTTTGAAATTAGAAACCAGGAAGGGAAAAATCCCGGATAGGGAATATTTCCCCTTCAAACTTTACCTTCATATACCAAAAGGCTGGATCTGATTGAAGACCTTCCTTTGACAAAGTGTTTGCTTGCTGATTCTGAGCCCTGTTAATATGGTGAATGGAGCATCCTTCCATCCTACTCCAGAAGAACCTGATTCTGTCCATACAGCCTAGCAGATGAGGTTTGTAGATATTATTTTTCCCCAACACATAATCCACCATGACTTTGGAATCACTAAAGATAGTGACTGCCTGTATGTTGAGAATAAAACAAAAATTAAGAAGGCCTGCAAGAGCCGACGCCTCAGCTTTGTTGTTTGAGCCCATTCCCCCATTCTAATGGATGAGATATTGTACATTTTCATTCACTATGATCTGCATTCCACAACCACATGAACCATTCTGCGCGGCTCCGTCGAAATATGCTCTTGGAAGCATTGCGTGAGCCTGTGCATGTTCCTTAAGATCATCCTTTTTTTCACTGTGAGCCTTTTCCAGTAAAGAGACATAGAGGGTTACAATATTTGTTAAAATATCCATGAACGGCTCTTTCCAGTTATTGAAGATAGCATTGTTTCTCCATCTCCAAATGCTCCAAAGGGTGATAATAACTATCAGTCTCCAGGATTCCTTCTGCCCGCTCCACCAAAGAAACGCTTCTTTTGTGGAGGTATGAGAAAAATGTGGGATTCCATAGATCTTTTCCAGAGATTGCCATAACATCTGGGTTCTTTGACAGCTTAAAAACATGTGACAGTTGCTTTCCTCAGCAGATTTACATATTGAGCATATACTTGGTCCATTCCATCCCCTCTTTTTCAAGTTCTCCCATGATAAATTTTTATTGTGAAAAGTCAGCGATGAGAAATAAATCATTTTGGGAGGGCATCTAGATTTCCAAAAGACAGATGGGAATATAGGATTGGGCAAAGCATCCTTTAGACTAATCATATTCTAGTAAATGTCCTTAACGCGAACCAGGTTGATACCTTTTGAGTCCTTCCAAATAAGAAAATCAGATTCCGAAGAGCGGTAAATGCCGTAGTTCCTTAGGCAGACTCTGATGTTCCTCCACTTTTGGGCTAAAATATTTGGCATCCCCATATTTTCTGCCTCTTTCCATAGATTGTTTGGGCCATTACAATCTGAAATCAGCTTATCCCAATAGAAAAAACATTTCCTATGGAAGAATTTTATCAAAGCTTTAGGCACAATTATTTCCTCCAGACCGCTCATAAAACGATCTTTTCCAATGAGGATCTTGCAACCAGATTGGAAACACCATGCTAAATTCTTCAGAAAGAAACATTCTATCTTGCGGAAGCTCATCCATATTGCTGACCCATGTGTGGAGCCAATCCTTCCCAATCTATACCAGTGCGAGATATCCTTACTGCCCATATATTTCTTTTGAATTGTGTTGCTCCATGGACCCCCTCCATAGATCCCTCTCCACAATGACTTACATAAAAGTGATTTTCCGAAGGTCCGCAAGTCCAACAGGCCCCATCCACCAAGGTTCTTCGGCAAAGATATATCAGATAATTTGGACAGATGAAATTTCCTTTTTTTTGATTGGCCGCCCCATATAAAATTCGCAGTAAGCTTATTCATTTTTTGAATGATACTAGCAGGGAGAAAAAATAAATGAGCCCATTATACTGCAAGCTGAGTTAGAACCGATTGAGCCAAAATCACTCTTCCTGCCAGTGACAGACATTTGTATTCCCATACTGAATCTTTTTGTAGTACCTGTCCAGAATCCATTGCCAGTCCATTTTTGTATATCCTTTTGCTTTTAGCTGAAAACCCAAGTATTTGATTCCAAACTTAATGGATTGTGCCTCTATTCCAAACAGAGAGGATAACCATTCAACTGCTTCCAAATTGACATCATTATGAAAAATTACTGACTTTGATTTGTTTATTTGCAGTCCTGTGGCTTTTTGAAACTTCCTTAGAATGTCATAAAAACATAACCAGGTGAGTTTGCACAGCATTCCAAAGAAAAGAATATCATCTACAAATGAGTTATGCGACATGTAGTTGTTTTTGCATATTTTCAATGGGCAACACATGTTTTCATTTACTACCTTATTGATGTGGAGGCTTAACGAGTTCATTGCCAAGATAAACAAGAGGGGCGATAGGGGGCAGCCTTGGCGAAGACCTCTAGCAGCTAGAAAGTAAGGAGTTGGGATCCCATTAACAATGATAGCATAGTTTACCTTTTCGACACATTGCATGATCCAGTTTATCATATTGGCTCTCAATCCAATCTTTGTGAGTAAGCACCTGATGAAGCCCCAATCCAGGCAATCGTATGCCTTGCAAAGGTCAATTTTGAAAATAACAGCTTCACTTTTTTTAGTATGCATGGCAAATAGACTTTCTTGTGTGTTTGCAACTGCGTCCAATATATTTCTTCCCTTTAAAAAACCATGTTGATCCTTTGTTAAGAAACTTGATAGAGTTTCTTTAATTCTTTCAACAATAATTTTCGAAATGATTTTGAAAGAAATGTTACAAAGGGATATCGGTCTAAAATCTTGGAAAGATTTTGCTTCCCCTTTTTTTGGAATGAGAGCTATATGAGTGGAGGAGGTCATCTGGTGAATGCTGCCTGATATTCTGGATCCTTATACCATTCTTAACAAATCAGTTTTGATAAGATCAAAAAAGTGGATGAAGAATTCTATGGTCCAGCCATCTGGGCCTAGACACTTATCCCTTTTGAAGGACTTCATTGTTTCTAACAGCTCCTCCTCGGTTACTGGTTGGAAGAGGCGATCATTTAGATCATCATCGAACATTTGTGGGAATAAATCAATACCCCAAAGAATGTCCTGAATACTGCAATCCTCAGTACTCTTATACTGATTTTCAAAATATCTCACAGCTTCCTTTGAGATGTCCTGTTGAGAGAATAGGAAGCCCCCTTTTCCATCACTTACTTTCCATATAGAATTTTTTTCACATCTAGAGTTTGCAAACTTGTGGAAGAATTTTGTGTTCTTGTCCCCCTCCTTAAGCCAGATCACCCTACTCTTTAGTCTCCAAAAAGCTTCCTCCTGTTCCAGAATTTTTAATCTTTTTTTTTAAGCTCCTTTATACGACATCTCATTTTGAATGTGAGCAGATGAGCAACCAGAACTCCAGATATGCTGTCCAATTCCATTTGTATTTCCCGGAGAGTTGTTATATTCATTTACTTTTTCTTGAATTGCCATTCCTTAACCACCTTTCTAATGGAGTCAAGCTTATCCCTAAAGGTCAAAAAAGGGGGCATATTTTCTGATGATGATAGCTCTTTCCATGTTCTTATTATAATATCATTAAACTCCGGTTCTTCCAAACATGACCTGTTAAATTTGAAAGAATAGCCTTTTCTAAAACCCTTTTCTCTCCAATTTAGTAGAATTGGTCTATGATTTGATATGAACACATTCCCAATTGTTGCGAAAGGCCTGCCCAATCTATCAATTATACTAGCATGAAGGATAAATCTGTCAAGTCTTTTGGCTATATAGGCCTCCTCGATCCTTCCATTTTCCCAAGTCGAGAGCATTTTGGGAGGGTTTATATCAACAAGATTCCTGCTTAGTAGCTCATATTTGATGTGATCCACAAGGGGATCCTTTTTCCTGTTGTTGGCCCATGTTTCATCTGAGTTTAAAGTGAGATCTCCTGCAATCATCAAAGATTCGATGTCAAAAATTTCCAAAGCAAATAATTTCTCCCAGAACGGCAATCTGTTTTTATAAGGAGCATAAACATTCAGTATGTTGATTGGACAGTCTTTCCCCCTGATTTGTGTCGAGATGAGGATGCCCGCCAAACATCTGTATGCCTTTGCTTTGATCCAGTCAGGATCCCATAAAACCACCAAGCCTTAGAAAGGCCATTTGCTTCTGAAGCGATTATATGCCAGTTGGGAAACATTTTCTTGAAGTAGGAAATTGATACAGAAGTGTTATGCATGGTTTCTTGAATTAATATGATTTTAGGTCTTTCTGAATGGAAAAAATTCTTTAGGGCCATAATTTTTTGGTCTGCCCCCAGACCTCTTACATTCATGGATATGATGAAGGTCATTAGACATTCTTGTTAGCCATGCTTGCTCTAAGAGGCCTTTCATCAGTCATATCAATGATGGGAACATCTACAAGAGAGAGATTACGAACTCCTCTGTCTGCTCCATCACCCCTCCCCCTGAAATGTCTACTACCCCTGTTGTTTTTTCTTCTCACCGTAATGTTCTTTGTAGAATTTGGGCTTATTTGAGGAGAGGATTGTTTTCCCGGCTTATGAATAGTGAGGGTTCTAAGTTCCAGCAATTTCTTGTTTAGGAGATAGTCCAAATTGCTGCCAATTGAGTTTGTGGGAGAAGAGGCTAGGGAATTTAAAGGAGTAGCCGTAACGAAAGGTTCTTTACATTTTCCAAGTGGAGTCCATTTCTTTTTTGGTGACGAAGATGAGGATGGGATGAGGGTAATATGGACCTCCTTATTAGAGTCTTTAAAAGACTGGGGGACTGAAGGAGGGAGGGTGATTTCATGATCAGAAGCAGGTTCTAAAGGAGGCATTGACGGGGAGATAATATCCAAAGGGTTTGGATTCTTAAGAGAAAGTGGAGTTTGATGAGAACAGGCTTCAAGATTAATAACCCTTTGCTCATCACCGGATTCATATGGAGACAGAATTTTTGAAGGTGTTAGCTTCTCTATTCCCGGAGATGAGGACTTCATCCTATAGATGTTTGCTACAGCCTAGGGGAATCCATGATTCTTTTGGCTTTTTAGGATAGGTCAACGAGGGCAGTTTTTGATTAGGTGTCCTGTCCAATGGCATGCTGAGCATCTGAAGGGTATCCCCCAAAAATCCAACCTATGATTTATTTTAAAATCCCTCCAGAAAATGTCAATGTGGTCTGGGAACCCTCCCCTATAGGATTTTTCTATGAGAATCCAGGCCACACATTTGTCCTTTTCCCCCAGACATATAGGATCGATATATACACATCTTCCTATGGCATTTCCTATTTTTGTTAAGGTTTTCTTTGACCACAATTCCAGGGGGAGCCCAGGAAGCTTGACCCATATCAAGTTATTGGTAAGAGTGTTCTTCAACAGGTTATAACCAATATACCACTTATGTAACGCAAGATAACTCCTTCCATAAACCCATGGGTGGTTTTGAATGGCTTCCAAGTCGCTAATACTCAGAAAATGGAAGCAATACCAATATTTTAGCAGTCTAGCCACAATAGGAGTATAGCTGATCAGAGTTTTCCATTGTATTTGAAGCCATTTTCTCATCTTAGTGTCGTCCATCTCTGGAAAGTGCCATCGGCCAACCAAAGCATTATCCTTGAGGCTTTCTATGCGGTCTGTCAGATAAATAATTTCAATCTTGATCGCCGCAAGCGGGGGAATAGTTTTGACAAGCTTCAGACTCTTTCTAGAATAGATTATAGAATCGCCATGAACCTTTTCCTTTTGATGGACTTCGGTTTGGCAGTCTTCGCGGGTTGGTCTTTCCTTTGACCGACCAACTCCATCCATGTCACCATAGGGGAAAGAGGGTTGGACAAAAACCTCATCCAACGTAGATTGCCATTCATTTGACAGCATGGCGGCACCCCGGGAAGTTTCGGCCTAAATGGCAGCGTGGACCATGGCCTCCGTGGCTGATGTGTCAGACATAAATTCCATACTTAAAAATTCCACCTACTGTCTTAACACAGTGGTATTAAAAATCCAAAAAAAGATATGTCAGATCAGGCAGCTGAATCGACAAAGTGTGTGATCTAACTCCCTCTGTAAATAAAACCCAGAGAAAATAGGTTCAAAGGAGCAAGTTCAAGGCTTTTTTGACAATAGTACTGACAAAAGGAAGCCTCGAAAATAAAGAGGCTCCCTTTCCAAAAGGGGAAGCAGTAATCAGAAGGCCAGTTATCTTTCAATTTTGAATGAAATTGACGTTACCATGAGATAGGATATGGTAGATAGATAAGAATTTTTAAAAAACGGCGGCTTCCCTTGTCCCCAGAGATTTGACTTCGTCCCTTATAGAGTTATTATCCCTGAATATCATAAGATTTGAGTTTCAAATAACTCTGCCCGAGGCTGTCCTTAAAAATAGATATGTGTTCAGGAAAAGTTTTTCCGGTACCCAAAAAAATTTTCGATACTCAGAAAGAGAGATCTGGCCCGGAAAAACCAGGAGGTCGGTGGTGTTGAAGGAGTATGCTAGAAAAACTCGGCCATGAATACTATCAGCCCTCTAGGGATCTCTTCTTAGAGATGTAACGATTGTTGAGGAGGAGGCATCAGGACATGCAATGCAACAACAAAAAACTTCGCAAACACACCACCAGGGGCCTAATTTGAAATGTGTATCTGAGCAAGGTTTAGTTATGACAACATATTCTTTTAACTTGTAAACAGATACCCATAACCATTCCGGATTTACAGTCCCCATCATATGAATTCAATAATAATACCAGAGAAAGACAGACAGAGCTTCTTAGGACAAATTCAGTCTTTAGAACAAGAAGCATAGAAACTAGAAATTATACTTCAGACTGATATCTAAAGCTAGAGCTCAATACCATTTGATAAGTGCTAAAAAATCTTTCTATACAGAGATTTCTTTATGTAATTCAGGGAAAAGTAAGTTCACTGACCTGGAGTCGCGAGCATGCCGAGAGAAGAGTGCAAAAGATAATCACCAGCATACCAAAACCAAAATGTTGAGACCGGCGCTAAAGTAGGCTGAGAGAAAAAGTTCATGGTAAAAATGAGAAACAGGGTGGCAAGCGAATTGGACCAGAGGAGGAATACCCGCAACTGTGCCAGGAGAATGCACAGGGAGGGAAAATGAGAGCCAAAAAATCTTCCCTCTTGAAACAAGGCTTGTTTAAAATTTTAAGACAGAGTATCGGCAGATAAAAGGGTGGTGTGAACGTGTCATAGTAGCATCTCATATGCAGAAACCTTCCTTAGTCCCAGCCAGATGTCAACGGTTGCAGTGTAAGAGAAACACGACGGGAGGGTCATGCATGCATGGAGGTCGCTCCAGGTTCAGAAACGTGGCATGAAGATAGTGTAGGCGGCATGCATTGGATCTTTCGGTTGAGGAATACACACCTGTAGTTTGGTTATAGGATATCGATTCGCTGTAGACGCCTCTGGTTGGATGCTTTTAGCCGCACTCCTCCACTCGGCAACCCTCTTTCCCCGCCTATGTCAGTCCTTACCAATATCTATCTATTCATTAAACTAGTAGGTTTTCTTGCCAAATCTTGAAATGGCTTCAATGGCCATTTGAATGTGATTTTACATCACCTTTCCAATTGTCAATGTGTCTATTATCCGTGATCGTAGGCCATGGCCAAGGGTTGCAAAAGGATTTTTACATGAGAATATATTGAACTAAGACAAACTTAGTCGCTATTTTCGCCGAGGGTTTTGGGAGATGGAAATGGGGTTTCAAGAGATTGTGATTGTGGCGAGCTTGACTAGAACAATGACAATTTTGCATTGTTTCAATATCTAATATAATGTTAGGAATTTCTAAGCATAATTTTTGGTTAAATTTAAGTTTATAATTTTAAAGTTTTTGGAGATATAACATTGTGTTTTTAATGTGCAAATATGTTACCAACTTAATATTACATATTAAAAGGTTTTTTATTTTTTAGTTTCGTGAAATATATAGGTATATATATATTATATATATATTATATTAGTACTATATATATAATATATAAATAAAATTTATTGTTTAATCGCGTGGAATTATAGATAATATAATTTATTTTATACTAGTTTAGAATTCATTTTAACTTCGGATCTATCAACATCTAGAAGGGATGAAAATCGTTCTCGAGGTGCAAACTTTTTCCTCAGAGTTCTAAACACTCAAAAAAAGAGATTTGCACTTGGAGAGATTTGATCCCCTCTCGATGCTTGATAAATCCAGAGTAAGATGGATCTAGACTAAGTATTTATTTTATTTTACTTTTTTAATTTAAGAATTTTTTACTTGTCAAATGTTTACACTTACACAGACACAACCTTGACATACATCTTGTCATTATTTGGGTTGGAGAATGACTCTAGGAAAAATAAGATTTAATGTAAATAAGTAAATATGTTGTTTTTATATTCTTATTTAATTTATAGCTTAAATAAATAAATTCAATTATTTATTATTTATTATTTTATTTGGTATCCCATGGAAACATAGTAGCATGTGTGACAAGTGGCTACCAATAAACCTCTAGGGGTCTACGGCCTATCCTCCTCTTCATAAATCGGGTCACAATTAGGGGGATTTGAACCTTGAATCTCTTAGTTTTCTCATGACTCGCATTACTTTGATCACCAATTAAGGTGCCGTGCTAGGACCAAAATCAATTATTTATCATCTAAAAGAAAAAGAAAAAAATCCAAAATTTATAATCAAACAATATTTTTGCGCAGAGAAGTGCATTCTACAGCCCAGTATAAGAGCAATGTGTGCTACTGTCTCTGTTGAAAGTGGAGTTGACACGTGTCCCACTTAAAATAAAAATAAAATACTATCTAAATAAAAAACAATGCCGAATATAATAAAACAACAAAAATAAATATGCATGTTTAGTTAGTTTTAATTAAAATCATTATAAAACATCAATAATCTCAACCTCAGTAGAGTCACTAGATTTGTTCTTGATATTACAACCCAATGTGGTAAAAATATTTCACTCACTCTTAGTCATAAATAAAATGTTTTGATGTCCACATGACGTAATATAATTTCATATCAACTTTAAAAAAAGAGAAACAAAAAATTGTGTGAGTAAGATATTTAAGTCTTATATTTTTCAAAGATATTTCAACATAGAATTTAAACAAAGGCTACATAGTAGCTAGTACATGTCCCTTAACTTAAATATAACTTAATGAAACAAAAATAACAAAGACAAAAATTTCATCTAAAAAATAAAACAACTAATAAAATATTGTATTGTTGAACGTCATCACCAAAAATTAAGAAATATGATTAGCTAATATTGTTTATATTAAAATACATATATTTATATGTGTGTTATATATATAATAATATATATATTGTCTATAATTATTTATTTAAAATAATTTTTAATATAATAAGAAGTCACGTAAGATCAGAATTATGTCGAGAAAAAAAAGAAAAAAATAAAAAATAAAAAAAAAATAAAAAAAAAATAAGATTAAAAAAAAAAAAAAAATAAAAAAATAAAAATAAAAATAAGATATAGTATATATATAATATAATATATATTATATATATATGATATATATATATATATATATAATTCCATGAAAATAGAAATAATAGAAAAATAAAATGAAATAAAAACAAAAATTAGTAACTAAATAAAATGGAATTAACTGAAACAAATCATAATAAGAACCTCAAACTAATCACCTTACAAATAAATAAAATTTTAATAAATAATAAAAAATTGAATTCCTAATGTTAACTAGTGATAAATGTCATAAATTTTTTGGTCAAAGGCAAAATTTAAAAGATCTATGTTAAGTTTATTGTCATAATCAATTTCATAATATATATATAAATAATAAAATATCCAAGATTCAAAGAAAAAATGATTTATATATATATATATATAAAATAATAAAAGAGGGAGATGTGTAATTAGAGTCAAAATTTTAGTATGTCCAACAAAATCTCCCACAGGGCAGAATTTTTTTGACTCTAGAAAATTGTAATACCTTCAAAATGACACTAGAGAGGCTTTTTGAGAAGGAGAAAATCACAATTCACGGCCTTCATAGTCATGAATTAACACATTCAATTCAATACACACTTGCAGAGTGCAAAAGAGCAAAAATTAAGAAGTCTGAAACAAATTGTTTTTTGGTTAATGCTTGGTTTGGCAGGAATGCAAAAAAGCAAGGAGAATGTGGAAAGAGTCAAACAAGGATAACATAAATCTCAAAGCTTACAAGCAGTTAATAAGCAAGAAAAATGTTGATTTCATAGTTTCAAGGAGCGAAGAACTAATCTTCCTTAGGAAAAATAATCTCAAATTATTTTGGAAGGAGCTCCAACCGAGAAACATACAAACTAGAAATAGTATTATAGCTTCTTAGTGGTTTAACTATGCAAGACAACTCTATGAGCAGGATCCCAAGGTTGACCCTCCCCCCTTGGTCAACATTGATACTAAACTCTTCACAGTGCAAGAGGTAGAGATGGGTATCAAGAAGTTGGGTGTTGGAAAAGCAAAAGACTTAGCTGAACTCCAAACAAAATATGTAAAGTGGGGCTCAAAGATCCTTACACCTCACATTACGAAAAATTTCAACAACATCATACAACAAGGGCTCCCCGCAGATTGGACAACTAGTCTCGCAATACCTCTTTCAAGAGTGGTGACGTCATTAATCCCTCTAATTATAGGACCATCATGATAAACCCTTTGTTTGCAAAGCTATTTGGAAGCATGTTCGAATATAAAATTAGCAAGTGAGCAGAAGAAAGAGATAAGCGTGCTAAAGGGCAAGCAGGTTTTAGACCTAAACAATCCACAATTGATCATTGTATAAATTTAAGGCACATCATTGAAAAAGTTTGGGAGAGAAAGGAATAAATTTTATGTTGCTTTGTTGATTTCAGAAAAGCATTAGACACGATTCCTAGGGATAAGCTTTGGCACGGAATGGAGGAATTTGGGGTTCCTAAACATTTGAGAGTAATTGTGCATAGGTTGTATGAAGAAGTGAAAGTCAAAATTAGAACTTCAACAGTCATTTTTGAAAGTTTTAGAAGCGATATCGGGGTCAAGCAAGGTTGCCTACTATCTCCTACCTTTTTTGGTTTATATATTGACAAGCTTGAGGAGTGGTTAAATTCGCAAGGGGGTGATGGTATCTATTTGAGAAAATTTGTTATAAGGCTTCTTTTGTATGCAGATGACCTTATTCTGACTGCTAAATCAGCTCTTAGTTTGCAAGAGCACTTACTATTTCTTGACCATTTTTGTAGAAGTGTGGGGATGCAAGTCAATATCAAGAAAACGAAAGTAGTGGTTTTCTCTAAAAAAATAAATCATAACTAGCATAAGTTATACCTCGAAGGCAACATTTTGGAAAAAGTTGTGGATTACAATTACCTCGGAATTGACTTCAACAAAAATTTAAGTTGGGATGGTTGTAGAAAAAAAAGAACTTTGGGAGTTTGGAAATCATTTTATGCTTTTCAAAATAGGTGTAGAGAGGCAGAGTTATGGGACTGGAAAACCACTCAAACTCTTTTTGGGCTTTTATTAATTCCGGTGATTCTCTATGGTTGTGAACTATGGGCCAACAGTACATTCGACATGTAGTAGAGACAAATTGAGAAAATTCAGAAGCGTTTGATTACAAATAAATTCAAGATTAAAAGTGCAGTTCCTTATACTATCTTGTTAAGTGAAACAGGGGTTGCTCCTATTGATGCAATTGTTATGGTGCGAGTCATAAGGCATTTAAAAAAAATTGAGCAAATAGAAGATGGTAGATGGCCTAAGGTTGTCTTTAATGACAAATTGTGCAACAACAAAAAAAAATAAAAATTAATAAAATTAATTAATTAATTAATTTAATTAAAAAATTGGATGTGGCAAAATAACAAATGGTTAGTAAAATGGGTATTTGTTTGAACATGTGTCCCATAAACCACAAAGAGATAAAATCTTTTGTTATGGATAAGTTCCACCAACATACTTGGAATAAGGAGCTAGGAAGAAAGAAAAAGTATTATATTGAAGTGTTTAATCCAACTCATAGTCATCAACCAAAAGCATATATAGAGGTCAATATCTCTTGGAGAGCCAAAATTCGTATTGGTCAGTTAAGGACTAATTCTCATCAACTCCGTTCTGAAACAAAACACGAGAAAATGCCAAAAGAAGTGTGGGAGGAAAGAATATGCATCTTTTGTTCTTCTGGAAAAGTGGAAACAAAAAAGCATTTTATTTTAGAATGTGAGGCCTTCAAAGACAACAAGGAAAGTTATGCATATATGCTGGCAGCTAGCTCTTGGGATAATCTATATAGCGAGGGGTTTGTCGAGAAGCTAGGAGCATTTATTGTGAAGCTTCACAGAAAATGGGTTGAATACATCAAGTAGATGAAAACGCAATCTGTCCCATAGGTTATCTTTAGCCTCGTGGACGTCAAAATAATTTCTTTATTTCTTTCTTTCAATTCTTAATATAAAATTAATATGTGCAAATTAAAAATATTTATAATAATAACAAATTTAAGCTTTATACTTTTCAAAAATATTTCAACACAAGATTTAAACAAATTATTTGAAGGTCTA
>APFE031053093.1:201169-227019 GCA_000404065.3 Pinus taeda
TCCTCTTCATAAATCGGGTCACAATTAGGGGGATTTGAACCTTGAATCTCTTAGTTTTCTCATGACTCGCATTACTTTGATCACCAATTAAGGTGCCGTGCTAGGACCAAAATCAATTATTTATCATCTAAAAGAAAAAGAAAAAAATCCAAAATTTATAATCAAACAATATTTTTGCGCAGAGAAGTGCATTCTACAGCCCAGTATAAGAGCAATGTGTGCTACTGTCTCTGTTGAAAGTGGAGTTGACACGTGTCCCACTTAAAATAAAAATAAAATACTATCTAAATAAAAAACAATGCCGAATATAATAAAACAACAAAAATAAATATGCATGTTTAGTTAGTTTTAATTAAAATCATTATAAAACATCAATAATCTCAACCTCAGTAGAGTCACTAGATTTGTTCTTGATATTACAACCCAATGTGGTAAAAATATTTCACTCACTCTTAGTCATAAATAAAATGTTTTGATGTCCACATGACGTAATATAATTTCATATCAACTTTAAAAAAAGAGAAACAAAAAATTGTGTGAGTAAGATATTTAAGTCTTATATTTTTCAAAGATATTTCAACATAGAATTTAAACAAAGGCTACATAGTAGCTAGTACATGTCCCTTAACTTAAATATAACTTAATGAAACAAAAATAACAAAGACAAAAATTTCATCTAAAAAATAAAACAACTAATAAAATATTGTATTGTTGAACGTCATCACCAAAAATTAAGAAATATGATTAGCTAATATTGTTTATATTAAATACAAATATACTGTATAAATGTGTGTTATATTATATATATAAATAATGTCATAATTAAATTATTTAAAAATATATTTTTAATCTAATAAGAATCCATTAAATTGAAAATAATGCGAGAAAAAAAAAAAAAACTAAAAAATAAAAATAAAAAAATAAAAAAAATAAAAAAAATAAAAATAAATAAATATACGTATATATAAATATATATATATATATATATATATAATATATAATATATAATAATTCATGAAAATAGAA
Source organism: Pinus taeda (assembly GCA_000404065.3). Taxonomy (NCBI): domain Eukaryota; kingdom Viridiplantae; phylum Streptophyta; class Pinopsida; order Pinales; family Pinaceae; genus Pinus; species Pinus taeda. Next base: position 202,196 of record APFE031053093.1, read on the forward strand.
AATAATAGAAAAATAAAAATGAAATAAAACAAAAAATTAGTAAACTAATCGAAATGGAACGTTACTAACAATCCATAATAAGAACCTCAAACTAATCACCTTACAAATAAATATAATTTTAATAATAATAAAAATTGAATTCAATGTTAACATGCGATAAATTCATCATTTTTGTCAAACGGCAAAATTAAAAGATCATGTTAAGTAATTTAGTCATAATCAATTTCATATTATATATATATAATAAAATATTCCCAGATCAAAAGAAAATTTATATATATATAATATAAAAATAATAAGAGGGAGATGTGTAATTAGAGTCAAAATTTTAGTATGTCCAACAAAATCTCCCACAGGGCAGAATTTTTTTGACTCTAGAAAATTGTAATACCTTCAAAATGACACTAGAGAGGCTTTTTGAGAAGGAGAAAATCACAATTCACGGCCTTCATAGTCATGAATTAACACATTCAATTCAATACACACTTGCAGAGTGCAAAAGAGCAAAAATTAAGAAGTCTGAAACAAATTGTTTTTTGGTTAATGCTTGGTTTGGCAGGAATGCAAAAAAGCAAGGAGAATGTGGAAAGAGTCAAACAAGGATAACATAAATCTCAAAGCTTACAAGCAGTTAATAAGCAAGAAAAATGTTGATTTCATAGTTTCAAGGAGCGAAGAACTAATCTTCCTTAGGAAAAATAATCTCAAATTATTTTGGAAGGAGCTCCAACCGAGAAACATACAAACTAGAAATAGTATTATAGCTTCTTAGTGGTTTAACTATGCAAGACAACTCTATGAGCAGGATCCCAAGGTTGACCCTCCCCCCTTGGTCAACATTGATACTAAACTCTTCACAGTGCAAGAGGTAGAGATGGGTATCAAGAAGTTGGGTGTTGGAAAAGCAAAAGACTTAGCTGAACTCCAAACAAAATATGTAAAGTGGGGCTCAAAGATCCTTACACCTCACATTACGAAAAATTTCAACAACATCATACAACAAGGGCTCCCCGCAGATTGGACAACTAGTCTCGCAATACCTCTTTCAAGAGTGGTGACGTCATTAATCCCTCTAATTATAGGACCATCATGATAAACCCTTTGTTTGCAAAGCTATTTGGAAGCATGTTCGAATATAAAATTAGCAAGTGAGCAGAAGAAAGAGATAAGCGTGCTAAAGGGCAAGCAGGTTTTAGACCTAAACAATCCACAATTGATCATTGTATAAATTTAAGGCACATCATTGAAAAAGTTTGGGAGAGAAAGGAATAAATTTTATGTTGCTTTGTTGATTTCAGAAAAGCATTAGACACGATTCCTAGGGATAAGCTTTGGCACGGAATGGAGGAATTTGGGGTTCCTAAACATTTGAGAGTAATTGTGCATAGGTTGTATGAAGAAGTGAAAGTCAAAATTAGAACTTCAACAGTCATTTTTGAAAGTTTTAGAAGCGATATCGGGGTCAAGCAAGGTTGCCTACTATCTCCTACCTTTTTTGGTTTATATATTGACAAGCTTGAGGAGTGGTTAAATTCGCAAGGGGGTGATGGTATCTATTTGAGAAAATTTGTTATAAGGCTTCTTTTGTATGCAGATGACCTTATTCTGACTGCTAAATCAGCTCTTAGTTTGCAAGAGCACTTACTATTTCTTGACCATTTTTGTAGAAGTGTGGGGATGCAAGTCAATATCAAGAAAACGAAAGTAGTGGTTTTCTCTAAAAAAATAAATCATAACTAGCATAAGTTATACCTCGAAGGCAACATTTTGGAAAAAGTTGTGGATTACAATTACCTCGGAATTGACTTCAACAAAAATTTAAGTTGGGATGGTTGTAGAAAAAAAAGAACTTTGGGAGTTTGGAAATCATTTTATGCTTTTCAAAATAGGTGTAGAGAGGCAGAGTTATGGGACTGGAAAACCACTCAAACTCTTTTTGGGCTTTTATTAATTCCGGTGATTCTCTATGGTTGTGAACTATGGGCCAACAGTACATTCGACATGTAGTAGAGACAAATTGAGAAAATTCAGAAGCGTTTGATTACAAATAAATTCAAGATTAAAAGTGCAGTTCCTTATACTATCTTGTTAAGTGAAACAGGGGTTGCTCCTATTGATGCAATTGTTATGGTGCGAGTCATAAGGCATTTAAAAAAAATTGAGCAAATAGAAGATGGTAGATGGCCTAAGGTTGTCTTTAATGACAAATTGTGCAACAACAAAAAAAAATAAAAATTAATAAAATTAATTAATTAATTAATTTAATTAAAAAATTGGATGTGGCAAAATAACAAATGGTTAGTAAAATGGGTATTTGTTTGAACATGTGTCCCATAAACCACAAAGAGATAAAATCTTTTGTTATGGATAAGTTCCACCAACATACTTGGAATAAGGAGCTAGGAAGAAAGAAAAAGTATTATATTGAAGTGTTTAATCCAACTCATAGTCATCAACCAAAAGCATATATAGAGGTCAATATCTCTTGGAGAGCCAAAATTCGTATTGGTCAGTTAAGGACTAATTCTCATCAACTCCGTTCTGAAACAAAACACGAGAAAATGCCAAAAGAAGTGTGGGAGGAAAGAATATGCATCTTTTGTTCTTCTGGAAAAGTGGAAACAAAAAAGCATTTTATTTTAGAATGTGAGGCCTTCAAAGACAACAAGGAAAGTTATGCATATATGCTGGCAGCTAGCTCTTGGGATAATCTATATAGCGAGGGGTTTGTCGAGAAGCTAGGAGCATTTATTGTGAAGCTTCACAGAAAATGGGTTGAATACATCAAGTAGATGAAAACGCAATCTGTCCCATAGGTTATCTTTAGCCTCGTGGACGTCAAAATAATTTCTTTATTTCTTTCTTTCAATTCTTAATATAAAATTAATATGTGCAAATTAAAAATATTTATAATAATAACAAATTTAAGCTTTATACTTTTCAAAAATATTTCAACACAAGATTTAAACAAATTATTTGAAGGTCTATGTTACAAATTTATGTTGACCTCAACTTCATATATATTTATATATAAAAGGAAATGTTAAAAAAATAATATTATATATAATGAATATTTCAATGTCCAAAGAAAATAATAATTGAAAGTTAAAAAAAAAATAAAAAATATGAAGTACTCCCTAATAAAATAATAAGAGGGAGTTGTGTAATCATTCATTCTTAATATAATTAATATATGACATTTAAAAATATTCATAATAATAAAAAAATTTCAAATGTGGATCATCAATAAATATTTTTATATGCAAGATTAAGTAGCGTTGACATATACTTAAAAATATATTAATAACAAAAAAAAACAATTTTAATGTGGATAATGAGTCCATGCATAAAATGTCTCAATGCACACGCTATGTTAAATATTATAATGTCAACTATGTATATATTATTTATTATTATTATTTTTTTGTATATATCACACACACACACACACACACACACACACACACATATATATATATATATAACTTTTAAACTAGTCTCACTATTTTACATTTTGGTCCTTTTTTAGGTATATTTTTTTTTTGTCAATTTTCCCTCAAATCCAACAAATATTTTTTGGACTTACAAATTTAAGTTATGTACTCTATATAACATTCAGAATTACAATTTAAATAATGAAAAATTACATATCGGGATATTTGATCCCTTTCGGCATTTGATATATCTGCGATTAAGATGGATCTATATTGGTCTATATATAGAAAGAGAGAACCACTACAAATTTAATTGGGATATATCAAGGGATGGGAGGGATGCATTTTTTATTTTCAAAATTTGCAATCTAAAAGAGGTTTGTACCTAAAGAGATTTGATCCCTCTCGACACATGTTAGATATATGCTTAAGATGGATATATAATGGTTCTAAATGAATCATCATATAACATAATTTACAAAATATGTTTTCCAATAGTATTCATTTTGCATCCATGGGGATGGTTTTCTATTCACTATGTGACATTCTCAATAATATTCTTGAGGGTACTTCCCAACAGGCGGCCTAAGTAAGTGTTCCTCCTAGGGTCTCGGAAGATGTCATGACTTAAATATATCTTTGCTATTAGTAAGGTGATTTCATGGAATTGGTTTAATCTAGTGATGTGAAGGATCCGTGGGCACTGACCCACCATTGTTATAAATCACATCATGTATCACACACACACACACACAAATATATATATATTATTTAGGAAACCATAACATAAATTATTTTACTTCCATTACGAGGTCCTAGGGTCAATCCCTATTAGAAAAATGTGACTTTTGCTTTGTCATTATGTAAAGGGGTGGTGGAGAGTGCCTTCCTCCTTCTTCACATGTTTGTCATTGCTCCAAAGTCATCATATTCATAACTTCATTAGTTTGGGGAATCCAATGTGACATACAATTTAGTTGAAAGACTACTTTTTGCTTATTATTTTTTCAAATTTTCCTACAACATATACCTAGTCTCTAATGGTAAGTATTCACACCAACACAAGCAAAAATACATGTAAATTACAATTGACAAACCATATAAATGGATATTTTAACAACTTTGTTCTAACCATCACCTATCTATCTTTATACCTCTGTGTTTACTTATCAATCTTTTGATCCCCTACACAACTTCGACAATTTATATGAAGAAATCTGCCATTAATGCAATGCTTGCTTGTAGTTGGAAAAAGTTAATTCTAGATTTCAATGGCCTTTTCCATGTCATGGCAAAAGAAAAGGAAGCTAGAGCCTTTTATTTCAAATCCATGGTTAAGATTACGAATCACCCCTCATCATCCTACACATGTCCTCTACTCTTCTTGGTTTTATTTTTTTGTTCTTTCAAGCATTTTTATACTTTTCAATATTGATCTCTATCCTACAACCACCATAGATTTTAAGTTTTTCCCCTCTTAGGGGTCAAAGTTCTCATCCTCATCTCTTTAAAACACATGTCGTATAGGTAGATAAAACCACATAGCACAACAATAATGGATCTTTAAACTCACCATAACTTAGCTTCGCTTCTTCCATTTCCTCAATCATACACAACATTTTGATCCATGCATAAATACCTATTAGGCACTATCCATAATTTTTCATCATCTACTTTCTACTTTAAGACATTACTTCTAATGTGGTATTACTTTAGAGGCAAAAGAGTCCATCTTATTTTTATGTAATCATTTGTTTTTGTAGAATGAATAACTATACCACTAATCAACTTGGGAATTTTGGTTCGACCCATGTTTTTGGAGTGCCTACTAAGTTGATTGTCAATTCCTCGTCTTGGTGTTATTTGTATCTTGTCATGGTTGGTTTAGGCCCACTGCAATGGTGAGTTCCAAGTATTGAGTGCATTTTAGGGGTTTATCTCTTAAAGCTTTTTTATAAGACCTGGTTATTAATGCATGTTGTTGCTAATATTATAGACTTAAACTATTTCTTTAAAAATCCAGCATGTGCGGATTGATAGGTGAATTTATTGTAATTTTAGTTGTAGCATAATATGTTATAATATTTTGGTTGGAATGTGGTTTAGGGATAGCTCAGGTTTGACTTTTAGGAGATTCACATAGCTCTACTGGAAAAGAAGGAGAGTTTCTACCAAGAAAATGTATGGATAAGATTGTAAAAGATCAAGTCCTTTAACATTATGGTATGTCTTATTAGAACCTTTATGTTTATTTCATTCTAGTTAGGAACTCTTATGGAGAATGAGATGTTAATTTTTTATTGTAGTATTTAGTTTATGGGAATTGTTATGTTTTTTTTTCTAAGTTAGGCTAATTCTATTACTGAAATAATATAGTACACTAAGGCTTTAGCCTATGCTTATCCATGCATGAGTGTTGGGCAAAAACAACAAAAACATAGTCTGGACTGCCCATAATGGGAAACCAGTCCGAAACAGAATAAGTTTGTCAATATTATCTTGCTACCCATGCAGGGGAAACCAGCAATTACACATAGTTTTTTTATCATTTTTTCAAGGAAAAAACCGAAAACAACCAAGTAACCAAATACCATCATTTTTCCGAAAGCCTCGTAAAGAAACCAGAAAGCAAAGTTCCCAAAACCTGAGAAAAGCAGACACGTGGCAGGTTGTGTGGCCTATCAGGTACATGGCGGAGACGACGGGTGTTCCTCAACAATGAAGCATTTGTAAGCCTCCATGTTGACATCTGCCTGCTTTGAAGCCTCCATGTTGTCTGCCTATTGCGCCGGTTGTTCCTCCTCAATAAAACAGTGGTAAGGATCCCTGTCTTCATCATCATGCTGGTGCTGGTCTGTTTCCTTCCCAGTTTGTTGCAGCCCAATATTGGGAGTGCTCTTCTGGGCTATGGCTGGTTCTGCTCTATTGTAGCCACCACCTTCAGTGGCCCACTCCTCCTCGTTAGAGGTGATAGAATGGGATCTCCCCACAACTCTGGCTGGCGTTGTTATGGAATGGTTTCCACCCTCAATTTCTTGCTCCTTCTCGTGAAAGGTTATGGAGATGGTAGCAGTAATGATGGGCCTGTTCATGGAGGAATGAAAGATGAATTGGGCGAAATTGGGAGGTGGCTATGGATTGGAAGGAGTGCCAATGGGAGGCGAAGCAGGGGGGGTTGGATGGAGGCAGTGAGGTTGTGAGAGGCCTTTGCCACTACGACTGTTTGGGTAGTAGCCTGTAATCTGTTGAGCCGAAGAGGATGTGGTTTCAAAGGTCGGAGAATGAGGGGGACGATCCAATCCTCCTCTGCTTCCACCCCTGCGACTCCACATTCGATGGTGTGTTCTCGACATGTTGACACCAAGTGTATGAGAATTTCTGCCGGGATTAGGCTCACAGTGATAAGAAGGCTCAGAAGGATTAGCTGGCGGCTCAAAGGAGGGATTAGCTGCAGAGGCCGAGTGGAAAACGAAATGGCAGGCCAGGCTTTGATGAAGTGAGTTCCGGGGCCTAAATCAATGCAACATAGGATGTTGCAGCGCCTCCCCGTAGTAGTGTGAGAGCTAGGTGCTGCAGCTACCTGAGGGCATAAACATTGCAGAGGCAGGGGATAAGAAATAGGTGTGATGGTATGATTATCACCCGAAGGCATCTTTGCGTGAAGCCGAGGTGGGTAGTTGCAGGCTAGTTGAAAACGGCACCAACTTAAATGCCATTTATGGCTAATATTAATGCAATTTTTAGACTGATGTGCCGGATTACGGAGGGCCGTGTGGAATGGCCACTTGCTGTCCATTTCGGCCGCCACCTTATTGTCTTTGCTGAGCACCCGCATCCGGGAGTATGGGAATTGTTATGTTCTACAATATCTTTTATTCAGTTGTTCACATGATGACTTGTTCTTGTCTAGAGGGGTGGCTTAATTAAAGAGAATATGTAGTATGCTTGACTTGCAAAAAAGATCAAAAGTGTGAATAATTCCAGAGATACCACATAAAATAACACGATGAGATGATAGAAAATGAAAATATTATATTAAGATCTGCAGTAATATTGTTCACTTGCCTCTTCGTTGGGGCAACCTCTAGTAGAGCATAGCTCAATTACGCAACACAAGACACTATTTCCCTTACGATCTTACACTATAGATAGTTTCATGAGATCCAAAACCCTAACTACTCATGGTCCCTTTAATAATGTGGGTTAACCACTTTATTTATTAGCTATGGCCCGTTATAACTAATTGTGGTCCCTTTTTTTATAATGTGTGTTGAAAATAACAACAAGAAATGTTTAAAATAACATCAAGAAAAATCCTAATTTAATTTGTCCTTGAAATAAATTCGGAATTAAATTGTAATTCTATTCGCGTAGCAACTTGTAGCAATTAACTATGTTAAGTAATTTATGTCATTATCAACTTCACACACACACACACACACACACACACACACACATATATATATATATATATATGTTGTACATAATAAATATCCAAGTTCATTAAAAAAAAATGAAAAGTAATATAAAAATAATAATAAGAGGGAGATGTGTAATTCATTCAATTTCTTAATATAAAATTAAACGTGAAATTTAAAAATATTTTATAATAATAAACATTTAAGTTTTATACTTTTCAAAAATATTTCAACACAAAATTTAATAATTATTTGGAGATCAATGTTAACAAATTTATGTTGATATCAACTTCATATATATTATATATATAAAGGAAAATGTTAAATAATTTATTTAATATTATATATAATGAAATATTCAATGTCCAAAGAAAAGAAAAAAAAATTGAAGTTAAAATAAAAATAAAAATATGAAAGTACTCCCTAATAAAAGAATAAGAAGGAGATGTGTAATCATTCAATTCTTAACAATAATTAATATACGATATTTTAAAATTATTCATATATAATAAAAATTTTCAATGTGGATCATCAAATAAATATTTTGATATGAAGGTTTAAAGTAACATTGACATATACTTAAAATTATATTAATAACAACAAAAAAACATATTTAATGTTGGATAAGTGTAGTCAATGGATAAAATGTCTCAATGCACATGATATGTCAAATATTTTAAGTCAACTATGTGTTATATTATTTATTATTATTTTTATTTTTTTGTATATATCATATAAAAAAAAAAATGAAAAAAAAAGGTTTTATGATTAAAACATTTAAAGTAGTTCACTATTTTACATTTTGGTCATTTTTTAGGTTATATTTTTTTGTCAATTTTCCCTCAAATCCAACAAATATTTTTTGGACTTACAAGTTTAAGTTACGTACTCTATATAACATTCAAAATTACAATTTAAATAATGAAAAATTACATATCGAGATATTTGATCCCTCTAGCACTTGGTAGGTTTGTGATTAAGATGGATCTATATTGGTATATATATAGAAAGAGAGAACCACTACAAAATTAATTGGGATATATCAAGGGATGGGAGGGATGCATTTTTTATTTTCAAATTTTGCGATCTAAAAGAGGTTTGCACATGAAGAGATTTGATCCCTCTCGGCGCATATTAGAATTGTACTTAAGATGGATCTATACTGGTTCTAAATGAATCATCATATAACATAATTTACGAAATATGTTTTCCAATAGTATTCATTTGCATCCACGGGGATGGTTTTCTTTTCACCATGTGACATTCTCAATAATATTCTCGAGGGTAGTTCCCAACAAGTGGCCTAAGCAAGTGTTCCTCCTAATGTCTCGAAAGATGCCATGACTTAAATATATCTTTGTTATTAGTAAGGTGATTTCATGGAATTGGTTTAATCTAGTGATGCGAAGGATTCGTGGGCCCTGACCCACCATTGTTATAATACACATCATGTATCTCACACACACACACATATATATTATTTAGGAAACCATAACATAAATTATTTTACTGCCATTAAGAGGTCCTAGGGTCAATCCCTATTAGAAAAATGTGAGTTTTGTTTTGTCACTATGTAAAGGGGTGGTGGAGAGTGCCTTCCTCCTTCTTTACATGTTTGTCATTGCTCCAAAGCCATCATCTTCATAACTTCATTATTTTGGGGGATCCAGTGTGATATACAATTTAGTTGAATGACTATTTTTTTCTTATTATTTTTTCAAATTTACTTACAACATATACCTATTCTCTAATGGTAAGTATTCACATCAACACAAGCAAAAGCACATGTAAATTACAATTGACAAACCATATAAATGGAGATTTTAACAACTTTGTTCTAACCATCACCTATCTATCTTTATACCTCTATGTTTACTTATCAATCTTTTGATCCCCTCACCAACCCACTACACAAATTTGACGATTTATATGAAGAAATATGCCATTAATGCAATGCTTGCTTGTAGTTGGCAAAAGTTAATTCTAGATGTCAATGGCCTTCCATGTCATGGCGAAAGAAAAGGAATCTAGAGCCTTTTATTTCAAATCCATGGTTAAGATTACCAATCACCCCTCATCATCCTACACATGTCATCTACTCTTCTTGGTTTTATTTTTTTGTTCTTTCAAGCATTTTTATACTTTTCAATATTGATCTCTATCCTACAACCACCATAGATTTTAAGTTTTTCCCTCTTAGGGGTCAAAGTTCTCATCCTCATCTCTTTAAAACACATGCCATATAGGTATATAAAACCACATAGCACAACAATAATGGATCTTTAAACTCACCATAACTTAGCTTCGCTTCTTCCATTTCCTCAATCATACACAACATTTTGATCCATGCATAAATTCCTATTAGGCACTATGCATAATTTTTCATCATCTACTTTCTCCTTTAAGACATTACTTCTAATGTGGTATTACTTTAGAGGCAAAAGAGTCCATCTTATTTTTATGTAATCATTTGTTTTTGTAGAATGAATAACTATACCACTAATCAACTTGGGAATTTTGGTTTGGCCCGTGTTTTTGGAGTGCCTACTAAGTTGATTGGGAATTCCTCATCTTGGTGTTATTTGTATCTTGTCATTGTTGGTTTAGGCCCACTGCAATGGTGAGTTCCAAGTATTGAGTGCATTTTAGGGGTTTATCTCTTAAAGTTTTTTTATAAGACCTGGTTATTAATGCATGTTGTTGCTAATATTATAGACTTAAACTATTTCTTTTAAAATCCAGCATGCGCGGATTGATAGGTGAATTTATTGTAATTTAGTTGTAGCATAATATGTTATAATATTTTGGTTGGAATGTGGTTTAGGGATAGTTAGGTTTGATTTTTAGGAGATTCACACAGCTCTACTAGAAAAAAAAGGAGAGTTTCTACCAAGAAAATATATGGATAAGATTGTAAAAGATCAAGTCCTTTAACATTATGGTATGTCTTATTGGAACCTTTTTGTTTATTTCATTCTAGTTAGGAACTCTTATGGAGAATGAGATGTTAATTTTTTTATTGTAGTATTTAGTTTATGGGAATTGTTATGTTATACAATAGTTTTTATTCAATTATTCACGTGATGACTTGTTCTTATCTAGAGGGGTGGCTTAATTAAAGAGAATACGTAGTATGCTTGACTTGCGGAAAAGATCAAAAATGTGAATAATGCCAAAGATACCACATAAAATAACACAATGAGATGATAGAAAATGAAAATATTATATTAAGATCTGCAGTAATATTGTTCACTTGCCTCTTCGACATGGCAACCTCTAGTAGAGCATAGCTCAATTACGCAACACAAGACAAAATTTCTCTTACGATCTGACACTATAGATAGTTTCTTGAGATCCAAAACCCTAACTACTCATAGTCCCTTGAATAATGTGGGTTAACCACTTTATTTATTAGCTATGGCCCGTTATAACTAATTGTGGTCCCTTTTTTTATAATGTGTGTTGAAAATAGCAAAAAGAAATGTTAAAAATAACATCAAGAAAAATCCTAATTTAATTTGTCCTTGAATTAAAGTGTAATTCTATTCGCATAGCAGCTTGTAGCAATTAACTATGTTAAGTAATTTATGTCATTATTAACTTCATATATAATAATAATAATAATAATAATAATAAAATATCCAATTTTCAAAAAATAAAAATAAACGTTGAAAAATAAAATGAAAAGTATATAAAATAAATAATAAAAGGGAGATGTGTAATTCATTCAATTCTTAATATAAAATTAATATGTGAAATTTAAAAATATCTATAATAATAACAATTTAAGCTTTATACTTTCAAAAATATTTCAACACAAGATTCAAATAGTTATTTGAAGATTAATGTCAAAAAATTTATGTTGATATCAAAAGAAAATGTTTAAAATAATATATTTTAATATTTATATTATAATGAATTTCAATGTTCAAAGAAAAAAATTTATTTATAAAAAAATAAAATAAAAATATGAAGTACTCCCTAATAAAAATAATAAGAAGGAGATGTGTAATCATTCAATTCTCAACATAAAATTAATATATGATATTTAAAATTATTCATAATAATAAAAATTTCAATGTGGCTCATCAATAAAATTATTTTAATATGCAGGTTTAAGTAACATTGACATATACTTAAAAAAATAGTAATAACAAAAAACAATTTTAACGTGGATAATGTAGTCCATGAATAAAATGTTTCAATGCACATGTTATGTCAAATATTTTTATTGTCAATATGTATATATTATTTTTTATTTTTTATTTTTTTGTATATTTCATATAAAAATTGAAAAAAAAAGTTTTATGATTAAAACATTTAAAGTAGTCTCACTATTTTACATTTTGGTTATTTTTTAGGTATAATTTTTTTTGTCAATTTCCCTCAAATCCGACAAATACAAGTTTAAGTTATGTACTCTATATAACATTCAGAATTACAATTTAAATAATGAAAAATTACATATCTAGATATTTGATCCCTTTCGCCACTTGGTAGATTTGCGATTAAGATGGATCTATATTGGTATATATATAGAAAGAGAGAAACACTACAAAATTAATTGGGATATATCCAGGGATGGGAGGGATGCATTTTTTATTTTCAAAATTTGCAATCTAAAAGAGGTTTGCACATGAAGAGATTTGATCCCTCTCAGCGCATGTTAGATTTGTACTTAAGATGGATCTATATTGGTTCTAAATGAATCATCATATAACATAATTTACAAAATATGTTTTCCAATAGTATTCATTTGCATCCATGGGGATGGTTTTCTTTTCACTATGTGACATTCTCTATAATATTCTCGAGGGTAGTTCCCAACAAGTGGCCTAAGCAAGTGTTCCTCCTAAGATCTCAGAAGATGCCATGACTTAAATATATCTTTGCTACTAGTAAGGTGATTTCATGGAATTGGTTTGATCTAGTGATGTGAAGGATTCTTGGGCCCTAAGCCACCATTGTTATAATTCACATCATGTATCACACACACACACACATATATTATTTAGGAAACCATAACATAAATTATTTTACTGCCATTAAGAGGTCCTAGGGTCAATCCCTATTAGAAAAATGTGAGTTTTGTTTTGTCACCATGTAAAGGGGTGGTGGAGAGTGCCTTCCTCCTTCTTTACATGTTTGTCATTGCTCCAAAGTCATCATCTTCATAACTTCATTATTTTTTGGGTTTCAGTGTGACATACAATTTAATTGAATGACTACTTTTTTCTTATTATTTTTTCAAATTTACTTACAACATATACCTAGTCTCTAATGGTAAGTGTTCACGCCAACACAAGCAAAAGCACATGTAAATTACAATTGACAAACCCTATAAATGGATATTTTAATAGCTTTGTTCTAACCATGACCTATATATCTTTCTACCTTTGTGTTTACTTATCAATATTTTGATCCCCTCACCAACCCACTACACAACTTCGACGATTTCTATGAAGAACTCTGCCATTAATGCAATGGTTTCTTTTAGTTGGCAAAAGTTAATTCTAGATGTCAATGACCTTTTCCATGCCATGGCGAAAGAAAAAGGAAGCTATAGCCTTTTATTTCAAACCCATGGTTAAGATTACCAAGCACGCTCATCATCCTACACATGCCCTCTACACTTTTTGGTTTTATTTTCTTGTTTTTTCAAGTGTTTTTATACTTTTCAATATTGATCTCTATCCTACAACCACCATAGATTTTAAGCTTTTTCCCTCATGCCTTAGGGGTCAAAGTGCTTATCCTCACCTCTTTAAAACCCATGTGATATAGGTAGAGAAAACCAAGTAGCGCAACAAGAATGGAGCTTTAAACTCACCACAACTTAGCTTCACTTCTTCCATTTCCTCAATCATACACAACATTTTGATCCGTGCATAAATTCCTATTAGGCACTATGCATAATTTTTCATCATCTACTTTCTACTTTAAGACATTATTTCTAATGTTGTATTACATTAGGGACAAAAGGTTCCATCTTATTTTTATGTAATCATTTGTTTTTGTAGAATGAATAACTATAACACTAATCAACTTGGGAATTTTGGTTCGGCCCATTTTTTTGGAGTGCCTACTAAGTTGATTGGAAATTCCTCATCTATTGGGGTTATTTGTATCTTGTCATGGTTGGTTTAGGCCCACTATAATGGTGAGTTCCAAATAGTGAGTGTATTTTAGGGGTTTATCTCTTAAAGCTTTCTTATAAGACATGCTTATTAATGTATGTTGTTACTAATATTATAGACTTAAACTATTTCTTTTAAAATTCAACATGTGTGGATTGAGAGGTGCATTTATATGAATTTTAGTTGTAGCATAATATGTTATAATATTTTGGTTGGAATGTGATTTAGGGATAGCTCAGGTTTGATTTTTAGGAGATTCACTCATCTCTACCCCAAAAAAAAAAAAAAAAAAAAATCTACTAAGAAAAGGTATGGATAAGATTGTAAAAGATCAAGTCCTTTAACATTTTGGTATATCTTATTGGAACCTTTATGTTTATTCCATTCTAGTTAGGAACTCTTGTGGAGAATGAGATGTTAATATTTTATTATAGTATTTAGTTTATGGTAATTGTTATGTTATACAATAGTTTTTATTCAATTGTTCACTTGATGGCTTGTTCTTGTCTAGAGGGGTGGCTTAATTAAAGAGAATATGTAGTATGCTTCACCTGCATAAAATATCAAAAGTGTGAAATATGCCAGAGATTCCACAAAAAATAAAATGATGAGATGATAGAAAATGAAAATATTATATTAAGATCTACAGTAATATTTTTCACTTGCCTCTTCGATGGGGCAACCTCCAGTAGAGCATAGCTCAATTTCACAACACAGGACAATAATATTTTTCACTTGCCTCTTCGATGGGACAACCTCCAGTAGAGCATAGCTCAATTACACAACACAAGGCAAGATTTCCCTTATGATCTTACACTATATATAGTTTCATGAGATCCAAAACCCTAACTACTCATGGTCCCTTGAATAATCTGGTTTAACCACTTTATTTATTAGCTATGGCCCATTATAACTAATTGTGGTCCCTTTTTTATAACGTGTGTTGAAAATAGCAACAAGAAATGTTAAAAATAACATCAAGAAAAATCTTAATTTAATTTGTCCTTTAATTAAATTGTAATTCTATTCTCATAGCAACTTGTAGAAGTTAACTAAGTTATGTTGACTTAGTTGGCTCAGTAAATTCGAGTTGGAAGTCTATCTAGTGCCATGTAGAGTGATCCCTAAATTTTAGGGGTCGAGGCTGAGTTCTTATTGAGTTGTAATTATTTAATTCAATTTAATTGAGATAAATTTAGGTAACAAGTTCTAACTGTTGGAGGAACTAGTGAGTGGTCAAGTGAATTAAATTGGATTTAATTCAAATGTTTTGATCAATCAGATAACTTATAATTCACTTATAAATAACTCATGCATGTCAGTTCTAAGAAAGACCTAGTTGAGATTAGAGTTCAAGGACAATGTACTATCAGTTGTATAATTTTCCAAGTTGTAAAGATGGTGCATGCAATCAATATAAGGGCTATGATGGATTGCACAGTTGTAGTGAGGGATTTTCCCAATTAAATATAGGTTAATTCCCTTAGGGAATGTGCAAGGAAAGGGGCTTGGCAGGCAACAGATTTGGTGAAGTGTTGGCTTGAGTTGGTTTGTGAAGCAATGAGATAGTTTGTACTTGTGTAGAGATTGTTCGGGTTGAACAAACATTGTATTTTATTCTCAGATCTTCTCATTAATGCAGTATAGATAGTCGAGGTTATGAGCAGTTGTTTTCCCAAAAAAAAAATAATATTATATATATATATATATATATGTTATGTGCAATTGAAATTCTTCCTTTTCTGCTTCGTCATTTCATCGATTCAATTTTGTTTCCACGGATGAGTAGAGTAGATTCAATGTCTTTTGTTTTAGCATTATCCCATAAGAAGTTTGAATCTTACAGTTAAAAATCTACATGGTATCAGAGAAGGAATTTTTTGGGCGGCGAGTTTGCGGAACATATATGAATTTTTTTGTGATTTTTTTCTTTAAAAAAATTAGACTATCTGGATTCCTTGCGAAAAAATACTCAAATTCAAAAAAAAAATCGTCTGAATCAGAGTTCGGATGAGGGAGATATCACCAATTTAAAATCGGCTCTTTTTTCATAAAATTTTGTGACGGCAACACAGTTAAAGAGTGGATATGAGTTTCCAAAGTGCCCAGACGATGTGATATTTAGCAAAGGGAAGGTTTTCCTTAGACACATTGTCAGGATATAGATGAAACAAATTAGTGTGTGAGTCAAGAACCTGTATGCTCTCGAGGTCGAAGATGCATGCAAAGCTTTAAGGAGCAAGGCAAAGGTTGGAGACTTGGTGGTTGAGAGGGAGCATGAATTACCTCTTAACATGCAGCCTCAGAAGCAGGATCAACAAGCTGTGGATCAACCAAAATTGTAGAAGCAGAGAGGAGACCGACTATAGACATCCACGCGAGCATAAAACTCCAATGGGGGGGGGGGGAATTTCGTGCCAAGTAGGCAAAGGGAGCACATGCAACCATACCTCCAAGTGTGAGGTGGGGCGATATGAAACCTTAGCCAAAGAGTTTAAAACATTAGGCAGGATCTATTGATGTGTTTTTTTGTCTCATGGATCATTACCTTACCACGGGGGCCCATAGTATTCAGTAGCAGGAGGATCAGTGTCAGTTAGATATTGAGGAGTGCAAAGTAGTGTTGACAACAAAGCAGGAGGCTCAGTGGCAAAGTCAACAGCAACACAGTTTTATGAGTAGACATTTGCAGACACAATTGATTCAGTTTATTTTGTTTAAATGCTTTTTGTTGTAGATGTTGCAGTAGCAACAACAATAGTGACAAGTGTTGCATGCAGAACATTCCAAAGATACCAGATCGAGATAGAGTTGAATTCCTTTCTTGTTGAGAGGGAGTGTTGAAAATAGCACCAAGAAATGTTAAAAATAACATCAAGAAAAATCCTAATTTAATTTATCCTTGAATTAAATTAGGAATTAAATTGTAATTCTATTTTGTCATGTCCCTTCTCAAACCCATTTGTAACAGGGTGTCTCTACACATTTTTGGCTAAGGAAAAGTACCCAACACTTTCGACTTAGGGACTAAGGAGAAATTTTGGTTTAATTTGGTTGCTAGTGGAAGGTGGGGGCCACCCATGTGGGAATTCGAACTAGGCCATTCGAATGGCTTGGAGGGAATTCGAAAGGCTGAATGGAGGGGCCCACATGAGGCAAGGAAGGCCCACGAAGACAAAAGGAGGAGGAGGCTCTCATTTTCATTATTAATTCACTTTGCAAATCAGATTTACTTGATTGTTCACTTAGCTGCTTAGCTGAGTCAACTAGTCGTTCAACCACGAATCTCTCAAGAGAGAGATTCAACCTTACCTTCGAGGGACCTTGAGTGCCCGCCCTAGGAAGGAAATTCCATCAGCATTTTCAGGAGATTCAGGAGTTTTCTACGGCACCATCATTCAGACACACATAGGAAATGTGTATTTCTGGGCCACCAAGAGAATACACAGAAGGAGATTGGGCCACAGTAGATCAACCATTTGCCAGGAGAGCCAAGGAATCTAATGGACAACATTTCTTGTGATTTTTAGAGCCAAAGAAGCCAGCAACCAAGCAGTTTGAATTCCAGGCCTGGGAGATAGTGCAGAGGGCCAGTCCAACAATTTCATGGGACTTGGGGGTAAGTGCTACAGCCTGGAAACTCATTTGGGAAGTCAGGAAAATTGTAGGAGGGATCAACCTAGCATTTTTGGATGCTTTCCAGGAAGTTTTAGAGTCAGAATCCAGCAGACTGAGTTTTGCAATTGCACTTGAAGTTGGGCTCCTTGAGGGTTGAATTTTATAAGTTTGAACCAGCTAAATTCCTTCGTGAGTTTTTCTAGGTTTAGGCCAAGGAGTCCGGAACTCGAATCTCATAATTTTCTGAGCACAGGAAGTGGTGTTTCCAGGCATTCGAAGTAAGCAGAAATAGCAGTTTCTTGGGCAGCGCAGTGCAGCAATTGTAGCAGCCTTCATTTTCAGCTATTGCTCACCTGGGTTTGGTCATGCTTGTCCCTTGAGACAAGTCCAGGTGCACCATTCTATTTACTATTGTATTTTTCTCTTGTAGAAGTAATAAAATGGCTTAGCAATTCCTTATTTCCAGCATTTCCATGGGTGTTTAATGTCTATTTCGTTTTTCTATTTGCTGAACTAATTGTATGCTCATATATCACCTATATTCCTACATAGGAAATTTTCTATGGTATCAGATCCTAGTTCTTTCCTCAACTGTGGAAAATTTCTCCTATGAGAGAAGTGGGCCAATAGAACATCACATACATAAGGCAGAGGTACCATAATAGAGAAAGAGAGCTAGAGATTACTCCAGACACGGAGGATAGAGGGAAAGTAATGGTAGAAGAGGAGGACATGGTGGAACCCAAGAGTAGGGAAGAGATGGCTTTAAACAACCTCTTGAGGGCTTTGAATGACTTAGCCAAAGGCCAGAAAGAGATGTTGGAGGAGATAAAGTTGCAGAAGAGAGAGAGGACCACTCCTAGAGTGTTTCTATTTGGGGAAACTTCTGGAGCCTCCAAGTCATTCGATCACCTCTCACCAGTAGCTCAACACCCATCGGCTAGTGGGCCCACTCAAGCCACACTGCCCTCTTTCGTACTAGTGGCACAAATCAAACGAGCAAGGGGTGAAGACCCCACACAGATGGGAGATCATTTCAGAGAGTGGAAATCTATGGATGCAGACTTCAGAGAAGCACTCTCTTTTAGATATTTTTGCAAGCTCAAGTAGAGTGAGAAGAGCAAGGGCTACGGAGGACAGGGTACACAAAACTATGAGATGCAGAGGACCATAGGGAGGATGTACTTCCTTACATTTGGTGGCACTGCCAAGTGCTCTGTTAGGGCTTAGGTTGAGAATATGGACACCTACTTCTAGCTCAATTGGATAACAGAACAGGAAGCCATCAAGATGGCCACACTGCACATGGAGGGAGAATCCCATGGCTGGTGGTTTCATGGCTTGGCCACCCTAGGGCATGCCAATGTGGCTCCTTATGAGGATTTCACCAGGAGGGTGGTGGAACGTTTTGACCAGAGGGATTTGGAGGCCCATTTTAGGTAGTTGACTGAACTGCACCAGACAGGCAATCCAGAGTAGTACATTTCAGAGTTTTTGCAAGTGTCAATGATGGTTCCAAATCTATCATAGGCTAGAAGGGTATACACCTTCATTGAGGGCTTACTTGAGCCCCTACATGCACTGGTGAAGTCATGTAGACACTCCATGCTACAGGAGGCAGCTTTGTGCACCAGAGATCTATTGGGGGCCATCCCCAAGACTAGAGCACCATTTCCTGCACGGACCCCTTTTCCACAGAAGGGGATTGACACTAGACCTCCACCTCAGAGGACCACAAAGGGGCAGGGGCAGCTGGATGATGAGACATGGAAGTACCTCATGAGGAGGAAGTTGTGATTCACATGCAAGGAGACCTAGGCACCAGCAATGCACCACCTGCAAAGCACATTATATTGAGGTATTTTCAGACAATGACCAGGAGGACGAGTTGGAGCAGGAGTGTGGTGTGGGAGATGGTGAGATTCTGGCAGATAGGTGGCCACCACCACCACCTCCACAGGGAGGGGCAACCTTTGCCCCATCCGAGGGAGTCCTTGCTTCTTTATGTGGGGTCCCTAAATTCTTGACATTAAGGATCAAAGGCACCATACAGGGGCAGCAGGTGGCAGCCCTAGTTGACAATGGGGCTGCCCACAACTTCATAGATGCCTAGTTGGTTTAAAGGAGGGGCCTCACCACGACTGAGTTTGAGGGCTTTTTAGTCCTAGTACCAGGTGACCGTACCATGAAGTGCACTCGTATGTGTCTGCTTTGATAGTGGTTATGGGGAACTACTCGATGATAGATCACTTCTTTGTGGTTGATGTGCTAGACACCAAAATAGTGATGGGTGTCTAGTGGTTGTACTGCCTTGGGAGAGTCACTACGAACTGGAAGAAACTAGAGATGGAGTTTACCAGGATGGATGGCAAACCAATAGTTCTTAGAGGCATGCATTCCTATCCACCTGAGACAATCTCAACCCACAAGATGGAGGTAGATCTATGACATGGGGACATCGCATGGGAAATGGAGCTAAGGATTTCAGAGGTTAGGGGATAGGCCCAACCACCACCACTAGACATACAAGCCTTGTTGGATAGATATGCAATGGTGTTTGGGGACATTCCACCAGGGTAGTGCCAGACAAGGGATTCGAGCACACTATTGAGTTGGATCCAGGTGTGTAGGCGGTGATCACTACCCCTAATAGGCATCATAAGGCCTATAAGCATGAGATTGAGAGGGCCATTTAGGAGCTGTTGGCACTGGGCCATATCAGGCCAAGTTCCAATCCCTTCACTTATTCAGTAGTACTGGTGAAGAACAAGGATGGGACCTTACCATGTACGTTGACTACCGGGCCCTCAACTAGAAAACGTTGAAGAACAGGTACCCCATCCCCTGCATAGATGAGTTAATGGATGATCTTAGAGGAGCTAAGTACTTCTCTAAGATCAATCCGAGTTTGGGGTACCACCAAATCAGGGTGAGGGATCAAGAAATACCTAAGACAACTTTCCGGTGCCACTGTGGGCACTTTGAGTTCATGGTCATGCCATTTGGGCCAACCAACACTTCGGCTACCTTCCAATCATGCAGGAACCATGTATTTTAGAGACAGTTGAGGAGGTTTGTGTTGGTTTTCTTCAATGATATTTTGATTTATAATCGGACGTGAGAGGAGCATCTCCATCACTTGGAGGAGGTGTTGTATTCTGGAGGAGCATGAGTTTTATGCCAAACTATCCAAGTGCGAGTTTGACTTGACAAAGATGCTCTACTTAGGGCATATCATTGATGTAGATGGGGTGAAGGTCCATGAGGAGAAGATACGGCATATCCCTAACTCGTTAGTGCCCCAAGATGTGACAACGCTAAGGGGTTTCTTGGGCATATAAACCTATTACAAGAAGTTTATCAAGGGGTTTTCATAGCTTGCAACACCCTTCATAGATTTGACCAAGAGAGGGGCTTTCGCATGGACTGACGGAGCACAGGTAGCCTTTGATCACCTCAAGGAGGTGATAAGCAGTAGCCCGGTCTTGGCACTTCCAGATTTTTCCTAGACCTTCACTGTGGAGTGTGATGCATCTAGGGAGGGAGTTGGAGTAGTTCTATCACAGAATGGGCATCCCATTACTTTCGAGAGTTGGAAGCTCCTACCACATGAGTGGTCATATTCCATATATGACAAAGAGATGTTGGCCATCATGCATGCATTGGCCAAATTTCGACAGTACTTGGTAGGCAATAGGTTTAGGGTGAAGACTGATCACAACAGTCTTCATCACTTCATGGGGCAGCATGAACTCAATGACAGGCAACAGAGATGGGTCAGCAAGGTGCAGGCCTATGAATTCGATATAGAGTATGTGTAGGGAAAGCACAATGTGGTAGTTGATGCTCTATCTTGGAGACCTGTTGGTCTATCACTCATGAGCATCTGCCATGATTGGAAGGCTCAACTACTGGTGGAGTACTCCAAGGATAGGAGGGCATGCAAGATATTGGAGGGTACCCACGCAGATGAGCGCTACCAAGTGATGGATGAGGTCATCTATTACAAGGGATGCATTTTTCTGGTGCCCAACTCATAGTTGAGGGAGAGAGTGCTCTAGACAGCACATGGCTCGCCACTATCTGGGCACCAGGTGTTCCAGAAGACATATATGGCAGTCAGGGAGAGATTCACATGGAAGGGCCTTAAGGGGGACGTGATGAAGCACGTACAAGAGTGTGAGGCATGTCAGCAAAATAAGGGGGAGGTGATTCACCTTGCAGGATTTCTTAGTCGCTTCTCATCCTCAAGGGGAAATGGGAAAGCATATCTATGGATTTCATCACAAGGCTCCCCACAGTGCAGGGCGAGGACTGCATTTATGTAGTGGTTGACCGGTTGACCAAATATGCCCACTTTTTCACCATCCCCACTAGGTATTCAGCTACAAAGGTTGTAGATTTGTTCTTTAGGGAGATCTTCCGATTGCACGGGCTTCTTAAGAATATTGTGAGTGACAAGGACAATAGGTTCATGGGAGGTTTTTGGTAAGAGCTTTTCAGATTGGTTAGTAACAAGCTCACTCCTAGCACGAGCTACCACCCCCAGACAGATGGCTTGACAGAGAGAGTGAATCAGTGGTTGGAGGGGTATTTGAGGAACTACGTGATAGGAAAATAGAGGGCTTGGATCTGGTGGCTTCATTTGGGCAAGTATTACTACAACACCACCCACCACATGTCCATTAGTATGACTCATTTCCATGCTTTATATGGATATGATGTAGTATCTTTTGATGATGTTGTTTTTGGAGGTAGTCGGGCCCCAAAGGCCAAATATTGGATCCAAGAGAGCCAATACATCCTCAAGGCTCTCAAGGATAACTTGGTCACAACATAGAACCAACAGAAGGTGTATGCGGACCGGCACCAGACAGAGAGGCATTTCAAGGAGGGGGACTTGGTGTATCTCCGGATACAACCATACATTCAGTCCACACTGAAGCAGAAGGTGGCTGAAAAGATACAACCACACTTCTATGGGCCATACCAGGTGATCAGATGAGCTGGGGAGGTGGCCTATGAGCTGGAGCTGCCTCCGGGGAGCAAGATTCACAATGTATTTCATGTCACGTGCCTTAAGAAGGTGTTGGGACAATAGGTGATCGCAACATCAGAGTTACCCCCACTGGACGATGACGGCCACTTGGTTTTGGAGCCTGAGACCATCTTGGAGAGGAGGTAGAGGAAGTTGAGGAGCAGGACCATCAGGGAGGTCTTGGTACTCTGGAAGAACTTGCTGGATGAGGATGCCACCGAGGACGGTGAGCACATTTTGGACACCCAACTCTGAGGTTGCTTGAGAGAAAGCAACATTTGGGAGGGGAGGACTGTCATGTCCCTTCTCAAACACATTTTTAACAGGGTGTCTCTACACATTTTTGGCTAAGGAAAAGGACCTACCAGTTTGGACTTAGGGACTTAGGAGAAATTTCAATTTAATTTGGTTACGAGTGGAAGGTGGGGGCCATCCATGTGGGAATTCGAACTAGGCCATTTGAATGGATTGGAGGGAATTCTAAACATTGAATGGAAGGGCCCACATGAGGCAAGGAAGGCCCATGAATACCAAAGGAGAAGGAGGCTCTCATTTGCATCATTCATTCACCTTGCAAATCGAATTTACTTGATTGTTCGCTTAATTGCTTAGTCAAGTCAATTGGTTGTTTAGCCACAAATCTCTCAAGAGGGAGATTCAACCTTAGCTTTGGGGGACCTTGAGTGCCTACCCTAGGAAGGTAGTTCCATCAAGATTTTCACGAGATCCGGGAGTTTGCTGCAGCACCATCATTTAGCCACACATAGGAAAGGCGTATTTCTGGGCCACCAAGAGAATATGCAGAAGGAGATTGAGCCACAATAGATCAACCATTTGCTAGGAGAGCCAAGGAGTCTGAAGGACAACATTAAGCCAACATTTCGTGAGAGTTTTGGAGCCAAAGAAGCCAGCAACCCAACAGTTCGAATTCCAGGCCTTGGAGAAAATGCAGAGGGCCAGTCTAGCAATTTCGTGGGACTTGGGGGCAAGTCTTACAACTCGGAAACTCATCCGAGAAGTCAAGAGAATTGTAGGAGGGATCAACCTAGCATTTTTGGACACTTTCCAGGATATTTTACAGTCAGAATCCAGCAGGTCGAGTTTTGTAGTTGCAGCTAAGGTTGGGCTCCTTGGGGGTCGAATTTCAGAAGTTTGAACCAGCTAAATTACTTTGTGGGTTTTTTGGGTTTATGCAAAGGAGTTAGGAGTTTGAATCTCATGATTTTCTAAGCATGAGAATTGGTGTTTCCAACCATTCGAAGTCAGCAAAAAGAGAAGTTTTCTAGGCAACGTAGAGCAAATTAGTGCAACAGTTGTGGCAGCCTTCAGTTCAACTATTGCTCACCTGGGTTTGGTCATGCTTGTCCCTTGAGACAAGCCCAGGTGCACTATTGTATTTTGATCTTATAGAAATAATAGAATGGCTCAGAAGTTCCTTATTTCCAGCATTTCCATGGGTTTTTAATGTCTATTTCGTTTTTCTATTTGTTGAATTGATTGTATGCTCATATATCACTTATATTCCTACATATGAACATTACATATTCTCATAGCAGCTTGTAGTAGTTAACTAAGTTTTACTTAGTTGGCTTAGTAAAATTGAGTTGGAAGTCTATATAGAGTCACATAGAGTGATCCCTAAATTTTTGGGGCCCAGGTTGAGTTCTTATTGAGTTGTAATTATTTAATTCAGTTTAACTGAGTTAAATTTAGTTAAACTAGTTCTAACTGTTGGAGGAACGAGTGAGTGATCAAGTGAATTAAATTGGATTTAATTCACATGCAGTGATCAACCAGATAACTCATAATTCACTCATAAATAACTCATGCATGTTAATTTTGAGAAAGACCTAGTTGAGATTAGAGTTCAAGGACAATGTACTATCAGTTGTATAATTTTCTGGGTTGTACAGATGGTACATGCAATCGATAGAAGGCCTATGATGGTTTGCGCAGTTGTGGTGAGGTATTTTCCCAATTAAATGTGGGCTGATTCCCTTTGGGATTGCGCAAGGAATAGAGGCTTCGCAGGCAGCAAATTTGGCTAAGTGTTAGCTTGAGCTGGTTTGTGAAGCAGTGTGATAGTTTGTACTTGTGCAGAGATTGTTCAGGTTGAACAAGCATTGTATTTTCTTCTCAAATCTTCTAGTTAATGCAATATAGATAGTTGGGGTTTGAG